>VZTN01005252.1:213708-249189 GCA_013400515.1 Erpornis zantholeuca | reverse complement strand
GAAAAACCTCATGGGGGAACAGAACTACACAGAGGGAAAGAAAAGTGAAAAGCCTGAGGATCTGGCTGAAGAGAAAAACAAAAGGGATGGCAGTGCTCACAAATGAAATGAACTAACTCAGAGATTAAATTTGGGATTTGAGAGTACTAATAAAGGAATAAGAACCAAATCCTCATGAAGGAGGTCATTAAATGTTTAATGCCCAAACACAAAAAGTTCAGCAAAATAGAAAAGAAGGCCAGGAGCACCTATATAAAGAGAAATGGCAACAGAATGTCTGAAACCACAGCTATGAAATCATGAAGGCATAAAGTAGGCATGGCTATGAAGTGTTTGCAAAGATGAACAATTTGTAAGAGAGTCCCCTATGATGGAGGCCATTCCACTGAGTTGAAGGTAGGCAGCAATATCACCACATTATCTGCTGTTCTCTGATTTTTATATTGAGGAGAAGATGGTGTTGGCATATCAACACTTTTAATTAAGATATTTCCTTATCTTCACAGACCTGGTAAGTTTTGACTCCCCTCCAGAATCTTCTCTTCTGGTGACTAATGGATAAAAAATCTGCAGTCCATAGGAAATAACTCTTGTTACTAACTAGAGGACAATTCCTCTAATCTGTTCCCAGATACCATTTTTTGCAAGAGCATTCCCATCTCATGAGAGTCATACCAGGGTCATGGGAGCAGAGAGGTCCTGGGAACTCAAATCAGGGAAGTACTGATAGTTACCCATCTCCTTCTCTGAATGGCCAGGAGGTAGTATCCAAAGGGCCTTCGGAGGAGAAGGAAGTGAACCACAAACCAGATGATTTGCCTTGGCTGAAGGTCACCCAAGCACCTCATCCTGGGGAATATGCATGGATCAGACACCACCTGTATTAGCACATTACATCTCATGCCTTCAGACACCAGCAGGCAGGTGGGCAACATGGCCACTTTCAACAGAGCAGACACAAGGATGGGCAGCTGAAGTTACCCTATGGGCTACAAGCGACACCCATGGAGGACTTCTTTTTTCTCTGACTGAAAGTGTTCATAATTAAAGGAGAAGAAGGACAAAGAGGGTTGCACAAGCAGGACAATGCCAGCTAATAGACCTTTCAGTCTAAAATGTTGAGATATTTTTATTGAGACACTCAGCATTTACTGGCCTGCCACTTTGCTGGGCAGGTGTCATGAGTTGAACTAATAGCCCTGAAGAATTGATTTCAAATACCAGATGAAGAGGTAAAGTGGGGGATGTTGCAGAGACACAAGATCCCTAGGTGCACGTGTACCTCTGTGGATACAGCATGTAAGGTGTGCTGTCTCTGCAGAATAGAAGAAAGCCCTGTAATGACTTCTTTCCTGGTCTTGCAGAGCACAGCTGGCTTGCAGCAAGAAAAAGCTCCTCGTAACCTTGGCTGCCCAGGCTGATCCAGGCTGAAAACACTGTTATTGGTACACTGTTGAAAATATCTTATGTTGGAACTGTTAATTGGGTAAAAAGTCTTTAAAACATTCTGTACTCAAGGTCTTGTGACCATTCTGCTGTGTGATTCTGACAGTGCTAAGCTCAGGCAGGAGCGGCACACAGAAATTGAGATAAGAACTTAATAAACAACATGAGGAACAGAAGCTGCACTTGTGACTCCTTTCTTGGATGGAGCCTTGAAAAAGAAGAAAAAACAGCCCAGCCAGAGGTGGCAGACTCTTTCACTTTAGAGCCCAGTTAGTTTTCTCTCTCTTTGTAGCCGTCTCTTTAAGCAATACAAATGCAACAGAAACAGAGATGTAGCTCCAAAACTGCAGCATGCTTGTTTCTCTGACAGCCTGGAGTAGAGGAAATATCCCTCCATTTGTTTTCCAGTAAAGTCTTAGCAAGTTATTAGATGCTGACTTTTGCACTAAACTTCTCCATCAATAACCTCAGCTAAGAACCCTGCCAAGAAGAAATGCTGTGAGGAAAATAGAGAGAGGCACATAGGATTCAGGGTGCATAGGAAGTAGCTGAAATAAATGTATATTTACAAAAAGAAATAATTTTTATGCTCATGCTGTTTTGTGGATGCCTCCAACAACTCAATTTTCCTGTGATATCACAGACTCTGGATATATTTTAGGTTTCCAGAAACAAATTTCTTCTTCAAAGACCTTATAATACAAGAATTTTACACAGTGGATTATGAATCAAACCCAGAGCTGAGTGAATGGCAAAGTCCACGAATGCAGTACATATGCACATATCTTAGAAAACAGAACCAAACACTGGAAAAAAAAAATCTACTTAATATTTGTGGGTAATTGTAACAAACTATGGACTCAGTACCAGACTATGATCCTGCACCGGACTTTCCAATGTCTTTAATTCCTTGAACAAAGAAAACAAGCACAGGAACAGTCCTGTGTATAAGCACAAGATGAACTACATGAAAGAAACATAACATTTTCTTGTGTTAAACCTGTCTGAACTAAACTGCTATTAGAAAGCAATTTAAATCTTCACCTTAGAGATAAGCAAGAATCTTCATTGTGGCTCTTTGCTAAATTGTACCTGTTGCTTGTTAGTCATTGCTTCACCATTCTGGTAAAACCTGCAGAAATATTATGAAATATTACACATAGCAGCACTGAAATACATGGTACCTGCTTCCATAATATGTGTCAAACTTCTTCTCTACCAGTGCCCCACTGATTTACACTGCTTTACACTGCTTTTATAGAGACCTTTCACCTCGCCCCTGACTCAAGCTTCTAACTCTTTTGCTTTTCAAAAGTGGCAAAGCCTTCATTTCTCATTGTCAGAATGCGGCTTTCAAACATGCAATAAAACGTTTTGCAGCTTGTCTCAATCATAATTCATCAGTTTGTTGATAGTTTTTTCCACAGCTAATTTACCTCTTAATTGTTTTCATTTCTGTGGAACAGAAAGTTTTAAAACACCAAGTATCTATTTTAGTCCATTGATCTTAGTGCTGTCATTTTGCTTGCAAATGCAATCAAGCAAAAATCATTTGTACCTAAGCAACCCTACCTTTCAGGTTTGTGATCTATTTCTCTTAATCTTTCAAAATTATGTTTCAGTTAGAGTTCTCCAAGCTTAGATGCTAAAAAATAAAGGACTTTTATCTTCTTTCAGTTTTTTCAGAACTCAAACGTATCTCACAGTCTCCCACCCTACATGTTAGTGCAGCTCCTCCTCGCTGTAAAATGAGAGGTCAGTCATCCTGTTCCCTGTTTTGTCTTGGTGATCTGCTGCAGATGCTGTCAAATTGTGATTGGTCTGGCAACTTGTAAGTGAACTTCAGCAGAATTTCTGTATTTTTTGCATAGTCCACTCGCAAAAATCACCACGGGGTTATTTTTTAAAATTTTCAGTCACACCAACCTTCCTATCAGGCTTTATAAATGTCAAGATTATTCATAAATTCTTACACAGAAATAATTTAAAATCCTTACTACTTTTCACTCCATCTCCCAGTTATTGGCATAAAGCTAATCAAAGATCTGCTTTCCACATCTCTTGATACTTTGATTCATTTTATTCTCAAGACCCTTTTATATTATCCTGAACTCTCATTTTAATTCATTTTGTTATTAATTTAACCTCCTTTGGTAGCATCCTCCTTCTCCAGAAATCTGGCTGCTTTTATGGTATGGAGGATTGAAACTTTATGATTCCCCTGTCTCCTCAGTAAGAGAATCAGTTATCTACAACAAAAAAACCTACCCCTCTCACCAAGTGAGCTCCTCATTTGCAAGACACTCTCTCTTTACTTTGGTTTCCCTTCTTCAGAAGTTTCTTCAGCTCTCTTGCTTTTAACCCATTCCCCAATGTCCATACCCATCACCACCAGCAGATCCACTGCCCCCCAGAGCCAGAAGCCTTTCCAACTCTTGATTCCCATTTCCTATCATTGTACTGGAAGGTGCACAGCCCTTTTACTTGCTCCTTGAAAATATTTTCCCATGCTTTTAGGCACAGAATTGCTAACAGGACCATCCTTTCCCTTTAGCTGGAGATCTCCATTTGGACACACTCAGTTGTGTTGCAGACAGGGCTGCCAGCCAGGCACAGGTATGTCACCTCATAACTGCCCAGTTCAGACATCCAGCTCTGTCTTCAGCAGCAGCTGCTGCTGGTTTTATATTGGAGGAATGAAAATAGCAGGGCTACCTCAAATTACGTTCTATTACTTTTCCTCTTTGCCAGGGTGAAGTGAAGGAGCCAGAAAGGAGAGTTTTATTTATTTATTTATAATAACTTTATTGGCTGAGTTTTGATGCAAATTTCCTTAGACTTTTTCTGGAGCCGCAGAAAAATGATAAATCCCTTCAGGAAATGATTCAGGCACATAAATAACAGTCCTTAGGAGAGCAGTTCTTGGAGGTATCCCCTTTCCATCAGCATTGGCTAGACAGACCAAAGGAAAGTGCCCCCATAACACATCAGTTACACAGAGTGCTAGGCCTTGAGAGATCTGGATATTCTGTTTCACAGCCACTGTCACCTGCCCTGAGCCATGTCACATGCTTGGTTGACATACTGACATTTCAGCCTGTGTTGACCAGTGTAAATGTCCTTACTGGAGTTTTGTAATTTCAAACTGATGCATCCTCCATTTCCTTCTTCAGCAGCTCTTTGGTCATTTAGTCATAGCACATGATATCTGCATTTGTCCTTCCATTTTTTTCTTCCAGTATGGCCGGGGACTCGTATTGTGGATAATCTTTGCTGGCTTCAGGCAGGAAAAAGAAACTAATGAAACAAATCCAATTATAAACACAGTCACAGCTCCATCTCAAGCCATTGTATACAGAATAATATGTGGGTCATTTAAAGCAAAATATAAGTGCTGCCATATGGTATTTTCTAAATAACACAATCATCTCAATTAGTCATTTGCTATTGCTACTGCCCTATTCCACCAGCCTGTTGTCAGGAGGGGACTGTGCCCTCCAATACAGATGATGACCTGTCTCTAAGGTCTCAGCTACACAGACACACAGAGGTGCCAAAATGTCATCTGCCAGGATTCTAATCATGGGAAGAACAAGATGAAGACAGTAAAAAAACCTGCACAAGCCTAGAAAGAGGAAGCATTTTAACTAGTTACCCCTCTCCCAGAAGATGTGCCTGAGATTAAAATTATAATTTTTAAAAAGAAACCAACCTATAAACAGAACTAAAGCAATGTAATCCTATGGTGCACATCTCACTTATCCCTGAGGACTCATAAGTGAACATGGAAAAATAAGAAGAATACAAAAGAATAAGAATAAGGAGATTGGATCTGTAGGAGTACCAAGAATTCACAGTTTTCAACTAATAATTGACACCATTCCTCAAACAAAAAAAAGACCAGGCTACTTATCTCTGGTTCCATTGGCTTCATCTGAAATTGCAAATATGGAAGCTTACTGAAGAAATCAAGTGTAGCAGGTTCAATGTCTACTTTCAGTCACCACATTTGACAGCCCCACAAATCTGTGTAATAACATTTTGGACATAAAATACACTGCACTATTTTAACACTCAACATGTTTATGCTTGAAGCTGCCTCTTGAATTCCCAGGAAGGCATTAGAAGAAAATTAAAAAGCACAGCCAAAAAATATAACCACAGTCAGCCCCCACTCATAAAGTTTAATTGGAAAGCAGATATTAAGTATGTATCTTTATTACATTTTGAAACAATGAATAATATATATGTTGTTGGCTAAAGAGTGAGCTCTGAAGAGTGAGTACCTTATTTTATTATTCACACACAAGTGAAAGTGCATTGTATTTTCGATTCATATGGGTACCACTTTCTGTGAAATAAATAAATACATCCACCAGCCTCAGACGGTGATTTACATACTCAAGTACCTCGAACCACAATCCTAAAAGCAAGGGTGGAAAGAACAGTAGCCAAAGCTGTTGCCAGGACAACTTATCCCTGGATTTAGCATTATCATGAAGGGAAAACCTACAAGGAATTTAATTAACCAATACCTCAAACTTGCAGCCTGCCAAGCACTGCCTACTCCCTTTTAAATCCAAATCCCTCAGGAATGACAGTACTACTGGTGGCTGCACCTACTCAACAGAGAAGCAGCGTGGGATATGTCCACAGGATTCTTTATGAGCCAGCGTGAGCCTGCCCTGTGCCCTGGCCCACAGCAGGAGACATGACCTAGCAGTCATGCCAGACTTGCTGTCAACCTGGAGCCAAGCCCCATCCTAGAATCTAAGAATTACAGGAGTGTCTATGCTGGAAAAGATCCATAAGATTATCAGTGGTTCCAATGGTTCACTGAGCACTGCCAAGTCAACCACCAAACCATATCCTTAAGCACCACATCCACATTCCACCTACATTCCACTCTAATTCCAGAGATGGTGACTCCACCAGCTCCCTGGGCAGCCCGTTACAAAGTTTGACAAAGGTTTCAGTGATAGAATTTTTCCTAATAGCCAATCTAAATCCTATCTCATTTTCTGTTAAAGAATATATTAACCTGAGTTTTATATTTCAGTGATGTGATCACACTGCCCTTGGTGACCTGAGTGAACAGGCTTGCATCTGTCACTCACTGTACATTTAATCTTGGACATAGAATCATAGAACCATAGAACAATTTAGGTTGTGATGAACTTTAAAGATCACCTAGTTCCTCTTTACCCTGAAACAGACAGGGACACTTTTCACTAGACCAGGTTGATCAAAGCCCTCTTCCAACCTATCCTTGAACACTTCCTGGGATGGGGCAGCCACAACTTCTCTGGCCTTTTCCAGTGCCTCACGCCTCTCACAGTCGGTGAGTTTAAGGAGAAACCAGTCTATCAGACATATTTGGTTCATGCAGTTGGTTGGATGGCAGACAAAGACACGGTGATATAGACAGGACATCCATGCTGCAGCTACTCCCTACTCCTTCAGCCTTCTCTTACATCTTGCATTTTGATGGGAGATGACAGATCTTCTCTCATCGTTTGTGAACAAACTTGCAGTCCTCCTCAAGCCTAGGACTGCCTCATGTCCACTGTTACTTTGAGCAATCTCCTCCATGTCAACCTTACTTTGAGTTAGGATCATGGTTGTCACCACCAGGGCTGATGCTTCAAAGCAGTTATTCTTTAATTTCCCCCCCCCTGCTTAAAAATAATAGTTAATAACTCTTTATTAATTGGAAATCAACACCATTATTAAAGTTTTAAACTGTGGTGGACAAGTTGTCTATGTTAGGGTTAAAAAGGGGGATTTAAGAAAGCAAGTATTAAAGTAGCATCCAAGAAAGTTTTGAATTTCAAGAATACCATCAAGCAATAAATCAGTAAGTGGAGGAGAGACAACAGAGGTGTGCATGACTCATGCAAGAAAAGAAAAAAACAAACATCAGCAGGCTTTCAACACTTAACTTTCATTCCTTTGTGAGGTTTGTCATATAGTCATGTTTACATTATATATTTTTGTAGTCTCATTCTTCACTTTCCTTTCAAGAGATGAAAGTATGAAACAGATACTCTGTATTACTTTATCATATCAAAATAGCAGTACCAGCACATCATCACTTCAAGTATTGTCTCATGATGAAAACAGATTTTTTTACAGGCCTGTGTGTGGTTAATGGTTTAATCTTTATGTTTGTCATGCCATAACTGGCAAAGATAAGGACTGAAATATTTTAACATTGTGTATCAGAAAAGCTTTGGTCAAAAAACTTTTAATCATCATTCTTTGTACTAACAGAGAAGCCAAGGGTATCCAAGTGGGATACTGATATCAAAGATTATGCAATACAGGTATTATAAATACATTTTCCACAAAACTGCCATTCAACATTCAGGCAGCTTATGGGGAAAGATAAAGTATTTGATTGTAACAAAGAGGTTTTAGGCCCCTTCAGACTATAGTGAACCCCATGTTTCTGAAGCCCCTTTTCTCCTGATGAGTGGTGGCATTGAAGCATTTTAATGCTTGGTTATTTTAAGTAAAGTCATGCTCTCCTTCCTCCAACATGCTAAAGGTTTCCCCATCACTTTCAGGGAGAGGAGCACAGTGCCTCAGTAGTGAGCTAAATAACGCTTGACTCCAAAATGAAAAATCCAAGGGACATCAAGAGTATACAGGCCCATAACTCCCATATCTTTGATACCCATATTCATGGGTAAATGCAAGTGTAGCTCTCAGGTGTTTACATCCTCACTGTTGCAAGTGACTTTCAAGCATCCTCTCTGGAGAACACAGTCACAGTTATCATGTGTCATGATGTATATGTTTACAACTTTGTTGAAATTCCACAGAGTTTTAATGATTGATTGTGTGATGCACAGAACAGAGACACACAGAGAGGCTCACCTAAGATCCCATGTGTTTTGAAAAGGTGCATATAATGCCCTTCTCTGCTTAGGACACAGAAGATCACTGTCATGCAGCTTTGGCTCATATCCTCAATAACCTTATGCAGCTATTTAAGTCTACAAGTCTTACTGGTCTCTGAAAAGGAAACCCAGAGAAAGGATAATCAGGGATAATCATAATAGTAAAGAAAGGTAAAATCATATGGGTATCATAAGAGTGTCTCATAATGAAAAGTTTGGGAATGAATGCAAACACAAGCCTTCATGGAAGGTGTGAAAGCACTCTTTGTGTCCATGAGGGAGATGGAGAAAGTGTGAATTGCATTTGAGAGGAAGAGGTAAAATTATGTACAATTCCTACATCAGGATACTCAGTAATAAGGAGGAAAGACACAGGCCCAGGGTACAGGAAGGAAACATCCAGGGTATATGTGCACAGGCCCATGCTGGTGAGATTGGCTCACAGTGGATCCATTAGACTGTGTAATGCCTCACTGTAACGTGCCCTGTGCCAGTTCCTTCCTGCTTACAGAGCTGACTCAGAACACAGGCAGAGGAATGTATGTTAATGTCTCTGAATATATTCAGATTTCAGATGTAAGACGATGCAGTACTCAGTCTTAATATCCCTCCATGGAGGTAATTATAGCTGCAACCTTTATAACCTTTACCGTCACCTCAAAATTTCCTTTCATGTCGTCTTTGTTGCAGTCTTTGCCACATCTTGCTATGTTGTCTGGAAATGTGCCACTTGAGAGGGGAATTGCTGGTTGTACCTAGGAGGTAAAAATACAAAAGAATCCTGACCCCATGATGGCAGTCATTCAACAGGAATCACATGGCACTGCTGGAAAAAGAGGCAACACCTGGGTCTTTATATCTTTTTTTACTGATTGGATACAAAGTGAGGGGAAAAAAAATATGGAGATACTGCACAAAAGTGTGAGAAGCTTTTAAGTTTGAACTTTGTGACTATCAAGAAGATGGTTGCTGAGAGCAGCTGGCAGACAGGAGGAATAGACACAGCAAATAGGCAGAGGCAGCTGGCAGATAAAATCTTGCAGAAAATTTAGCCTCAATTTGGTACCTTTGCTTGCAAACACAGACTTAGGTGGAATGAGAAAAGCAGTCGTACTGGCTGGCAGATGAGCATGAAGTGTCAAAATGAAGGGGGGGAAATGCAAGAGATATAACAAGCCTTTATGTGGCTGTTTAGCACTAAGTTGACTCCTCTGCAGGAATAAGTCAACACTGTGCAAACTGAATTACATCAACTGAGCATCTGGTATGGTCAAATAATTTATATTTGTGTAACTCTACCTCGAGTCCAAAGTATCAATTATCTGCACACAGGAAAGGTAAATTGAAGCCTGAACAAAGGTAGGAATGGAGCAGGGGGAAGAAGTAGTCAACTGGTATAGAAGACAACACTGCAGAAAGTGGACAAAGATGAGGAAAAATCATCATTCTCAGAAGGAAGCCACCCTGTAATTTTTTCAGCATACGTAACTCAGAGCACTCACAATAGTATATTCAGTTACTAGCCCAACTTGTTTTGCTCAAGTTTGGGAATTAGGTATTTGTTACTCAGATCAGCTTTACCACAAATTTACATTGAGCTCAGTGGAATAATCCCTGATTTATAGCACTTAAATAAGATTAAGAGCAAACTTTTTCTTTTCAATGTCTCAAGTGTAGCATCAGACAAGACAAAGCTGAGACTTGTAGCTGAGATTCACAATTCCAGGAGCATATGTGGTTTTTTTTGGATTTTCATGCTCTGTTGTGAACAAGTCTCTTATGAAAGGTGAAGAAAGCCAAGAAAGAAGAATGCAGAGAAAAGTTTTGGCAGATCTGAATGCACCAGCCTCTGTTCTGCCCACCTAGAGTTATTTAACACCTCAAAAACTGGTCTAAAAGCAACATATTTTTTGCAGAAAGATAGAGTACTAAAGAGACTGAGATTTGTTGTACCTAATTTTGTACTGAATTAGTCTGTCAGATTTCCTCCCTCGAGTAATGGTTGTATCTGTGCTTAGCAGGGGTAGATGAGGAGCTCCCTTTCTGCTCTGTCTGTAACTCAAATTGATGCTGCAGTGAACTGGGGTGGCCCCTGTGGTCACTGACCATTTTCACTCACAGCCATGCCTGCTGAGCCCTGCGAGTCAGGCAGAAACTCAGCAACCAATTTTCATATGCCATTTGTAGCATAGCCCCTTCAGGATATGAGGCAATGGCATTTGGCTAAGGAAACACAAATACTTCAGGTGAAATAACTTCACAGAACCTTAGCAAGGCACCAAGGTTTTGAGAACTGAGAGGATGACCTTTTTGTCTTGTACTATTTTGGGAAATCAATACTTGCATGTTTGTTCTCTTCTCAAAATAAGTATTGCACAGTTTTCCTTTTTCTGTTTTGTTGTGGGGTTTTTTCACCCATGCCTGATCTCTGTACTCACAAGCCCCTCCGCAGCCATCAGCCTGGGAAGCGCAAGGCAGGAACCTCAGTTCATGGGTTGAACATCCATGCTAAAAAATTTTCAGGCTTTGCTCCCTCTCTACCAATAACTTTTGTACTATTTAGCCTATGTAAGCTAATTTCATCAGGCATAATTAATGTAACTAATTTTGCTGCACACATAGTACCTTCGGAGTACACTGAAGAGCCAAGAGCCTCCTTCCCTCAGTTCCTGTCGTTCTCAGCAAGATCAGATAAAAGGTTGATTTCCAGTCCCCTCCAGCTCGCTGTGTCTCTGTGGTGCCTGTGGCAGTCCTGGGATGGATGAATGGCTACTGAGCACCTGCATCCCTCCTACACAGAGCAGAGAGCACGGTGCCCTGGGAAAAGCAATTCAGGAAAGCCAAAGCTTAATCCTACATTTCAGTCTGCTCTCAGAAAAAAACTGCCTGCTACATAAATAATGAACTCTTCAGAATAAGGAGATTTTTCTTTATGCATGTTTGAACAGTGCCTAACAGCACAATAAAGCCCTGGTCACCTCAGAAGCCTCTACGTGCATCTATAATATAAATATATAATCATAAAGAATGAGTTGTCAGAGAAAGAGGTCATGGATCAGCACAGTAAATCAAACTTTAACAGCCCATCAGGGCCAGACTGCCTAGCAACAAAACAATTCATCATTAAGAAGTTTTTGTGCTTTATTAGAAATTTAGATTTAAAAGAAATGTTGAAAATCCTGGGTCAAATTTTGCTCTGTTACTTAGGTGCAAACCAAGAGCAATCCATTGAAGTCAATAGAGCCACTATAAATTGAAGGGGAAAAAAATTACCTCCATATATTGTGAAAAAATCTTATTTATGCTTCAAGTCTAGGGAGTACATACCACACTTTTAAATGTTTAGTACTATAGAGATATGGCTATTTTGTCAAACAAATTATTGATTTGGAATTTTTTTGTTATTTCTTTTTTTTGCTATTTCTTCTTGTGCCACAGTCATTTCAAACATACATAAAGCAAAATGCTTGGATCTCAAGTGATCAGAAAGAGTGATTATATCAGAAAGTTAAAACCAAATCAACAAAATCTTAGTGTTTAAATTAACATTAAACTACTCAAATTCTATTTAGAAATAAATAGATATTCCAGATTAAAATTGTTTTGACTTCAGGAAATGCTTTAACTGACAAGAATCCATTTTCCTTCATATTTTTTTTTTCTGCTGCTGCTTCTCATACACAACAAGGGATCCATCTCATCTGTACTGCATATGACACCAACTGAACTTTGGCCTTGAGTCTGGCTTGGTCCATGCAGGCACCTCTCTCATCTTCTGCACAACTTTGAAAAGCAGCAGAGCAGATAAGTTAAATTCTTTTATCAACCCTTAGGAATTTTCAAGCAGGTTGAATGCTCAGTTTCCGAAATCTGGTCACTCCATAAGATTATCCTTTGTCAGGAGAGACACTATTGAATTTAGTCTTTTAAAACCATCAGAGGATCGTACCAGCTGTGTATCTTTCAGTCTTTTTTCCTTTTTTCAGTATCACAGGATGATTTATGAAGCATCCACCTCTTTCTTAATAGAACATTGTATATGGGTCTTTCAGACCTCAGAACCAGGCATGTTTAATAACTTTTACATCTCAGCCCTGTATCTCATACCTTTAGGTGTTGCTGCATCAGAGGCTGACAGTCTCTGGTGTGCTGCTCATCTATTTCTGAAGATTTTTCAGGAGGACTTACTATCAATTTTTTACTATATCTTCTGAATAATTTTCTGTAGGTTATGGCTTGGTCATCTGCAAGTGTTCAACCACCCTCCTTCCCTCTCTTTCCTCCTCTGCAAAAATAACAATAAAATACAGCAGACTTGTCAAATGCTAATGGTTCTTGCAGTACTAGCTCAACCAAGAGGCATGAAATGAAATAAGTTTCATCTTATCTTTGATGATGTCATATAGGCCAGTTTGATCAGAATATAAATTGTGTTTGTCTTTCCCATTCTAATTCCAAAGATCTGGTAAGTTCTTGAGTAATGTCAGAAAATAGACATCTGAATAGACTGATAGATTTTATAATGTGAGGCTGTTCCAAAATCTGATAGGTTGGGTGGCATTAGTGCTTCAAAATTTTAATTGTAAACAGAAGGTCATCTGCATAGATTAATAATTTGTGGGTGTCTGGCGTGTCCTTTTATTTGCTTATTGCATCCAGTAGTGTTTGTTAATGTTTCTAGTTATAAGACAAGTAATTGCATTTCTCTGTATACTGTTAGCAGCAGGGGTTTTACTATCACAACAGATGGGGATGTGTACAGAGCTTTGATTAACACCCCAGATTTATTTTACAAACCCTATGTTTATTGTAGCACAGATAGTTGAGAGAGACTGACTTTTTTTTTTTCTTTTCCTAATATTGTGTCATTCAGAATCACCAGAAGTCAGTATTAGGGAAGACTTATACTGGTTCATATACTACAATATTTTAAAGCATCTGAATTACTTAGGACTTTTAAGCTATTGAAGTTTAATGAAACTTTCTGAAATTAGGCATTCTACCTGCTTGAAAACCTGTAAGAGTTTATAAAAGAATTTATGTTAAAAGTTACCAAGAACTTCTGTGAGTTTTGAAAAACATTCAAAACATAACTGAAATCACTCAAATTAGGCAGCTAGAAACATAAAGCAAAGAAAGCAGAAAACCACAGGCACATGGAGGCCAACACAGAGGGTATTTAGGTATCCATCTCTGGAAAACTTGATCAAAATCTTAAGTACTGAGATTTTCCCTGGGACTTATATTTCATCAAGACAGAAAATCAGTACCTTCTTCTACCATGCACAGCATCCCAATAGCACAGAAAGTCTTAGTAACGTCAACACACCCCATCAATCTGTAGGACCCCTTGCAAAATGCACTGGGGCTTGCTACCCTCCCTCTTATCTCAGTATGAAATCCAGTAACTTCACTTTCACTGAAAAATGTAACCAGAATAGAGAAAGGATTAGAGCAAGAAGTTTTCAGAATGGTATCCCAAAGTGTTCATTTGGATTATTCCCTTTTTGAATCACATCTTCATCCTGAAGTCATTCAAATCCATATCTCCTACCTCTTGTGCGTGTGTCCAACCAATAGGTTTTCTACTAGCTGTGAAGGGAAGAGGGAAGAGACATCCTAACCCATATTCATGGGAAGGTGAGCAAAGAAAGGGCTAGAGAATGGGGATGAGAGTGCAGATCACGGATCTGCTGAGCACATGCTGTCTTTGCTCCCTATACTACTCTGATATTTTTATTGAAATGTCATCAAATAAATGCAGCATACCTTTTATTTTGTTTAATTCTTCTCTTCCGGACCACCCAGATCGACTCTGAAATTAACAACAGGGAGAGAAAGCTGTCACAGGACTCCAGTACAGAAGTCGTTTTTACAGGTGGTGACATCCATGTCAGTATAAGTCAAAACCCATAGGAAAGGAAGAAGAGAAGTAAAATAACTTGGAGATATTTCAAAGCAGAGGGTAAGATTGTTGAATCTACACCACTGAGCTTATTTGGATAAATGAATAGAATTAGTGCCAATTTACCCCTAAGGGATAACATCTGCAGCTGATTTAGCTCTAAATATTTATAGCAACCAGAACCATCCCGATTGCTAAAGCAGATCACATGTGAAAGCTTTGGATCAGAATACTTGCAAATTTGCTCTTGGAAAGGGGAAAGAAAAATTTATTCCTATTTTACAGCACGATAAAGGAGATTCTCTTCAAAGTTCATGATTTAGGAAAAAATCAAACTCCTCTACATATTTATACCTACATAAATATAATCAAACAAAAGAGAGTTACCTTTTCAGGGTACAGGCTAAACCTCTGTTAAAAATTATTCATGGCCACCATCAAAAGAGTCAGATATAATCACAACCCTGCCAGTTTGACCCTATATAATGCTTATCTTTCCTCAGCAGGTATAACCCATAGACAATTACACATACAGATAATCAGAAGGAAAGATATCTGGCCAGAAAGAAGTCTGGGCAGAAATATGGCCTTAATCTTCTGGAGAATTATTGTTAAGGCTTCGCGAATGGCACCAGAAATCAATATGTGGCCAAGTGATTCAAACCCTAAAGCTTTCTACTGAGGAGAACCCACAGGCATCTCTCTAAAGCAGACACCTGCTGAGAAGTGAGCTCCACTGGTGTCATCAGTCCGTAGGAGGGATGCCCAACTCAGTTGTCTAAATACAGGCATCTAATGCCATCAGGATATGCCACTTGGCCTCCAGCTGCTCTCCCAAAGTGTACAGCTCTTCCTTAAATCTTCTGCTCTAGCTGCCAGTCCTCTACAGCTGTGACAGCTCTGTGTTAGTGGGATACTCTAACCTTGCAAATGACACAGGTGACTGAGTTTGAGCAGCTGAATCCCACTCTAATTTTCCACCACCTGTAATGGAAGCTCAGGCACTGGCAGCACATGTAGACTCCTGCACATCATCACTGATCACAGCCAGCATGGCTTTATGAGGGGAAATCAAACCTGATTTACTTCCATAACGAGGTAACCCACCCAGCTGATCAAGGGAAGCCAGCTGATGTTATATTTTTAGATTTCAGTAAAGCTTTCCATACTGTCTTTCACAGGATCCCCTGGACAGAATGTCCAGCACAGAGCTGGATAAACACATCCTGAGATGGGTGAGCAACTGGCTCATGGGATGGGCACAAAGGGTTGTGCTGAATGGGTGACATCAGACTGGAGACCTGTCACCTTTGGGGTTCCACAGGGCTCCATCCTCGGCCCTGTGCTCTTCAACATATTCATTAATGACCTGGACACAGGACTGGAAGGGATGCTGAGAAAGTTCACAGATGATACAAAACTGCAAGGAGCTGATGACTCCCTCAAGGGCAGGGAGGCCCTGCAGAGAAACCTCACAAAACAGAGGACTGGGCAATCACCAACATTATGAAGCTCAACAAGGGAAAGTTCTAGATTCTGAACCTGGGATGGGGCAACCCTGGATGTATGGACAGACTGGGGAATGAGAGGCAGGATAGCAGTGCTGTGGGAAGGGACCTAGGGGTCCTGGTAGAGGGCCCTCCATCCAGGAGGGCCAAACGTGTCCTGAGGGCATCAGGCACAGCATTGCCAGCTGGGCAAGGGAGGGATTGTCCTGCTCTGCTCTGAGCTGGGGCAGCCTCACCTTGAGTGCTGGGGGAGTTTTGGGTGCCTCAATATAAGAGACATTAAGTTCTCAGAGAGTGTCCAAAGGAGGACAACAAAGATGGTGAAGGGACTTGAGGGGAAGCTACGTGAAGAGTACCTGAGGTCACTTGTTCAGTTCAGCCTGGAGAAGAGGAGACTGAGAAGAGACCTCATCACAGTCTAAAGCTTCCTCATGAGGGGAACATGAGGGGCAGGCACTGATCTCTTCTCTGTGGTGACCAGTGACAGGATCCAAGGGAACAGCCCCCAGTTGTGTAGGGGAGGTTTAGGCTGAATATTAGAAAATGGTTCACCCAGAGTGTGCTCAAACACTAGAGTAGGCTCTGTAGGGAAGTGGTCACAGCACGAAGCCTGACAGAGTTCAACAAGTGTTTGGACAATGCTCACAGACACACGGTGAGAGTCTTGGGGATGGGTCAGGTGTTGTACTCAGTGGTCCTTGTTGGTTCCTTCCAACTCAGAATGCTCTGTGATTCTGCTATTCTCTGATTAACCTTTAGGTGTTCTTGACTCCATGTCTACAGGTCTGCTTTATACTGTAAGAACAGGGAAACCCTTAGACCCCGTGTGGCAGAAGTACTGTGTAGAAGTTGTCTCACTAGGTACACAAATTAACATGCCCTCATTTGATGGAGTTTGCCCTAACCTGAATAGCCCAGCTCAGAAATGATTGCTGTAGTTGTGACTGGAATTTATGGCTATTAATGGCTTTACTGGTTTTTTCTGTAGCTGCAGTACCTCTGTACAGCTATTTTTCCTGCCTTAACAGGCCGAGTTCCCTGGTCCCAGGCCTGTCTTTTGGTTCCATGAAGCATTGCCCTGTAAGGTTATATTAAACTTGATCAATAACAAAGTGGCAGCAAAGAGGAGAATTTCAAGCGAGATACACCAATCTACCCAGTGATTCAGTGTTGGAGTTCATGGTTGTCATGCACCACTCAGTGGTCCTTTTGTGTGTTCCTTACAGAATAGTTTAACCTGGGTGTTTACCCCCTTTAGAGCTCCCTGATTCCAGCTTTGTTAAGATCATTCCCTCTCATCTCCTCTGCTATTGTGCTTTCACTGCTTGCATTTCTTTTCCACAGCACTTCCTTCCTTCAGCAAATCTGAAGGGAAGCAGAAGCTCTGAAGCACATTAGCTTTGGCTCATTTTCACCTCTGCTCCTTACTCTCCTACAGCTGCAGCTCTGTGCCAAGGGAAGGAGAAGGAGAAAAGTGGGAGGAAAAGCTGTTAGCATACACTGAAGTGCAGCTGTATTGACATGCTCCAAAGCACCGTGTTATTTTGGCTGAGCAGCCTGGAGCAAAGATGAATGTATTGTTGCATGGCATGGACAGTTAAGAATCTCATCTAACCTCTGAAAAAGCCTGATTCTGTTTGATTTCCACAGCAGCTGCTGTTGTGTGAGCTGCAGAATAATTCAAGCTCAGACAAGATACTGAATCAGAGTAACATTGCTAGCTATCCCATTTCTTTACAGAGTAAGGCAGGCTCAGAGTGAGGTTAAATCCAGATCCTGCAAAAAACAAGGTATTTTGAAAATTATTCTCCTTCTAGTTTGAAAACTTTGAAGCTGAAAGATCATGAAAACCTATAAGTTTATAATAATTTTGTACAATGCAGTGGAAAATAAAAAGCTGGTCAAAAACTGATCAGCAGGAAAACCTCAAAAATCCCTTTTTGGGCTTCATTGCAAAATGTTTGTTTGTTAGCAAAGAAATAGAATAAGAGGGAATGCAAGTCATTAAATGCATGGTTCAGATATTTACACAGAAGTGTCCAGAGCCTCTGTGTAAATTTAGATACCACTGGCCTCTGGGTGCTCCTAGAGAAAGCTGCCTCTGATATAACTCATGGCTTATCTGTGTGTCCTGTACAGATTTCTAGGATTTTTTTAGGGAACAGTACTACCAACTTTTGTGTGATAGAACTCAGAAGGTAATTTATACCAGTTATATGCTCAAATACTGGTTATTTCCAAAGTCACATTTTAGGAACAATAGAAAGCACAAAAGAAGATTAGGAGACTCTGAAAGCTAGAAAAATATCTCAATTTTATGCATTTGGGCATAACCCATTATCATATTTTGAAAAATATCTGAAGATGATCTAAACTTAGTTTGAGATCTCAGTCCAATGAAAGTAGTGTTGCTTTTTTCAGGGATCAGGCCAGCTAGCAAAAGTCCAAGCTTTTAGACTGCTTTCAGCAATGCATTTTATCCTAACCCAGGGAGGAAAGCTTAACTACCATTGCCTTCAGTCTTCACAGAAAATACCAGCAAAATCACATCACGGTGCCAGCAGTAAAGAATTATGCAACATTAAAATGGGCTGAGACCTTTAGCTGAGTACTGAAGAGATCTTGGGTGGTCATAATTTCGGTTTTCTCTCCATCAGGACTGCAATTCAATGTGTTTTAATGACTTGCAATTGGTATGGCAGTTACAGACAACATTGGGCTAAAATTTTATGGAAATATTGTCGCACACCTGAAATCTCACAGGTGCTCTGCTTGTATAACACAAGCCCATATCAATTAGGTTTTCTACAGCCCCCAAGTTTTCTTTTGCCCTGTGTGTATCCATGCCAAATGCAGATCCAGAAGAGCTCATTAATGTTAGATCACAATACTGACGATGACCATTTCTCAGATATCAGAGCCAGAGCTATAGTACTCCTGTTTGAACAGCATCATATATTACTCCAAAACTATACTTCTTTGGTCTATTAAAATAAGGGTGACATCATGTATATTTATTTGTTTATATGTGAATGCTGAAAAATCTCTTGGTGAGCTGGTGATTAATCATTTCATAATACAACATTAATTTTGACCTACACCTGGTATTAAAAATTTTGATATTTTAACTGTATGAAAGATTAAAATGCAAATATTAGTTTAGAACAGCAAATTAACATTTTGATAAAGAGGGATAATGCACAAGCAACTGCCTTTCAAATGTTTCATTTCAATAATTTCCAGATTGATAAGTATTTAAAACAGATACACAGTAAGTCAGTGGAAAATTAAAGTCTTTTTCTCTTCTTTGAAGCTATTTCTGTTTTCTCCTTCATGGCCATATTGGAAAGAAGGGAATCAAAGAGGTTTACCTGTTGCTTTTATTCCTGTTCTGCCAGAGGAGCACAGAAATAAACATTACAGGGGAGAATCACCACAGATTCTTGTAATTCTCCACAGATGCATACATTCTAGTATGGTGGCAGCTAAAAGAATAATGATCTCTAAAAATAATCTTAATGTGTGCGGTTTTGGGTAGGTGTGTTTTGCTGCATTAAACTCTTGGAGAGTTTATGTTTACATAAATCTGTTATTTCCATGTCAAGAGGCTCAAGCAAATACTGAAAAACATTAGAACACCAAATAATTTGTTTTATTCCATCTTTATGAAGACATAATACCCTCTTTCCCAGGAAAAAAAAATTCAGCTAAGAATGCTTTCACATAATTTTTCTAGTAGTTCAGGCCATGGGGATACTAAAAAATTTACAATCAGATTTATATTATTAAAAAATATCATTAAGATCAAAGCTGTCGATTGCAACCTTAAATATCCCAACCTCTCCCAAGCTGCCTAGTACTGAAAGAGCATTCTTTAAGGATCAATGCTTTTTCTAATTAAGTCCAAAAAATCCCCAATGCTTGAAAGAGATAGGTTCTGTCTCTGCAAATATGGGCCCTCTTCTTGCTTAGCTATTACTTCAGCTACCTGTTTGGCTTCTTACCCCCACCCAAGAGAAAAGACTGTACTTTTTTGTCCTGAGAAAATACCTTTTAGTTCCTGATGAGTCTTTTGATATGTTTCTGAACCTGCTTACCAAATTTTAAGTCCACCTTTCTTTTAGAATTCAGTCTGTCCTAGAGTGGAGTGTTGGAGTTGGTGACCTCCTGAGGTCTCTCGGAAGCAAAATTTCTCTATGATTTTTTGGTTTTTCAGGGATGCTTGCACCTATCTCACAAAACACATGCTTTTGCCACCTGACTGAAAATTATGAAAATGTTACTGAAAACAGGACAAAAGCATGACAGTGTAGATGCCTTACTTGTGTATTTTCATAGCATGTACATTTGAATTCCTGTAGAATGTTAACAATTCCAGATTTCCCATAGTGCAATGCTTTTGAGGGTATAATTATTAAAACCATGTAATTTTTCTTATACCTTTAAATTACCCAAATATACTCTCTCTGAATGAGCACCATAAGTCTAGAATTTCTCTATTTTAGAATTGAGAAACATTTATGTCAAAGCAGAAAAATCCTAAGATCTTTATCTCGAAGATGAGCATCAAAAACTATCTGATGTTTATGTCATACTTCAGTTGCCTAATAAACAAGTGTCTGCAGGTCTTTCTCATGTGATAAGGGACCTGATATGCCCATCTGCTTTTGAGAAAGATGAAACTGGGTCTGTATAATACAGTAGCTGGAGGCCAGGTAGCTAAAACCTCCTGAACAGTGCTCCAGAACTTCTGTCCATGCAAACAACTCCCCTTTGTGTGGGTCTGAGTTCCAGATTAGGACACTTAAATGTAGGTGCCTGAATATGACTTCCAGTCTCCCTGTCAAATAAATTCCAAGCTAAACTGAACTCTAACTCCCTAGATAGAGGTATCTGGTGCCATTTTTAATGCTCAAGAGCAGCCAAGTCCTACAGGTGAGATGGGCAGATACAGCACAGAGTCTGTGGGACCTGTGGCTTCTGGCAGGTGAAAAGCTTTCCTTTATCTCAAATGATGAGTGATTTCTATTGTTAGGAAAATTATTTGAGCCATTAGTTATTCCAGTCACTGGTGCCTCTGGAGTGATTTTGTTCACTCTAATGAACCACATGTTGGTGTGAACAGCTGTGGGACTCCACAAACCAGGCTCCCCACATCTCCACTGACCACAGCAAGAGTTCAGACAGCATTCATACAAAACTAAGTCAAACCCTTCAGATACCCAAACATATCTTAATGTACATTGAATCCCACTCTTAATGTAATTTCACCCAGTGAGACAGTGCCTGTCATCTTCCCAAAGCTTATGTCACAGCTGTCTTTAAAAAGTTGCTCAATGAGAATCCTAGTGTTCCTCATAAGAATCATAATTATGTTCATAAGACAAGTTAAAGAATTAGTTACAATTTCAGCTTGCTCCAGAACCCTTTTAAGCCCATGAGAGTCCTGTGAACTTCAGTTCAAGAATCAAGAGCTACAAGGTCACTTCTTTTTAGAGGCCTGTGGATGGGTATTAGAAGACATAATTAGTTGCAATTAAAGCATAATGAGTATGGGAGGGAGAAAGAATCCTGCCTAAAAACTTGTGTGAGCTCTTAGTCCTTCATAAGGACATCTGTAAAAGCATCACAACTGTTCTGATCTGAGTGAATAGAAAAATGGAGGAAGCTGTTTCTCATTATTTCTTTCTCTCATGTGCTTAAGAATAATTACATCCTTTAGTTTAACCTTGCTCTAGTCATGGTTGTCAAACTCTTCTAGAAAAAACAAAGAAACCACAAATCAGCATTAATTTTATTCCAGCAATATCTAAAAATAATATAAAACATAAACCTCTTCCTGCCCTCTTTTTTTTTTTTTTATGCCTATGGTTAAAATAAGTTTTAGTAGTTCTATAACTGATGGTCATGCATAAAATAAAAGCAAAAATTATTGGTACAATAATCTTAAAATTCAGTTTTCATTTCTATACCATAAATAAGATGATTCTTTTCTTCCCTCTTGCACATTCTGCTCTGTAACCCTGTTCCATCAGCTGCAGAGACTAAAAGAAGTAACTATGGTCCCTTTTTAAAATCCTGTAACTTTTCATTTGCTCATCTAAGGAATCCCTAAAGCTGACTGAAAATCTAACTGTAGCCCAAGCTTTGCTCATGGAAGTCCCAGTAAAGGTAACCATACCTGAGACAAAAGGAAAAAACTTTCACCCATGCAGTTCAAACCTTTGTTTTACATTAGTGGTTTACACACTATATGAGGATTCTTACATCTCCATTATTATCTACCTTAAACCAATCCACAGCACTGTCAAAGGTGACTGTTAAAGGTGACACCATTAAAAGCTGTCAAGCCCTGAAGATAAAGGGTTATAACAATGTGTTATAACAATATCTCATGTAAAAGCAGAACTGTTTTTCTTTTGTGTACAGTCCACTATATATTTTTAAAATATATTCACGCTCATTTGTTTTATACTAACCCTAGCCCTAATTTTAACTCTCTTCACTGCTTACTTTTCAGACTTACCTTAAAGTCAGACAAAAAACCATCAAGCCACTTGGTTCATATACTTGGTTTTTTTTTCTCTAGTCTAGAAACAGTACCACAAAATTTGTATCTCTTCCTCATTTTCTGATCTCTAATACAAACCATAGCTCTGGATTTGATAAGAATTAAAATTATAACTATGATTCACTAGTGAGGTGGGTTGCCCCTAGCTGAATGCCAGGCCCCCACCAAGGCCTCTCTGTCACTCCCGTCTACAGCTGGACAGGAGAGAGAAAATATGACAAAAGGCTCATGAGTTCAGATAAGGACCAGGAGAGATCACTCAGCAAATACTGTTATGGGCAAAACAGACTCAAATTAAAGATATTAATTGAATTTATTGCTAAGAAAATCAGGGCAAGATAATGAGAAGTAAAATGAAACACCTTCCCCCCCACCCCTTCCCTCTTTCCCAGCTGTACCTCCTACCCTAGACAGGGAATGGGGGTTATTATGTTCAGTTCATCACCTGTAGTTTCTCCCACTGCTCAGGGAGAGGAGTCCTTCTCCTGCTCCACCATGGTGTCCATCCCACGGGAAATAGCTCTCCATGAACTTCTCTAATGTGAGTCCATCTCACAAGCAAAAGTTCTCTGTGAACTGCTGCAATGTGAGTCCATCTCATGGGAACAGTCCTCCCCAAACTGCTGCAATGTGGGTCACTCTTCTGCAGGGTGCAGTCCTGCAAGGACAGGCTGCTCCAGCCTGGGTCTTGCTCTGCTGTGGGTCTCCTCCATGGGCTGCAGGCAGATCTCTCTGCACCATGGACCTCCATGGGCTGCAGGGGCACAGCTGCCTCACCAAGGCTCTCTCCAAGGCCTGCATAGGAAACTCAGCTCTGGGGCTTGCAGCATCTCCTCCCCCTCCTTCTGCACTGACCTGGGTGTCTGCAGAGTTGTTCCTCTCACATGTTCTCACTCTGCTTTTCCCCGGCCAAAGTTACATCTGCACAATAACTTTCCTTTTTAAAGTTTCTTTTTAAATATGCCACCACGGAAGTGTTTCCATCATTTCCAACTGGCCCCGCCTTGGCCAGCAGTGTGTCCATCTTGGAGCCATCAGGGATTGGCTCTGTCAGACATGGAGGAAGCTTCTGGAAGCACCCCCCATGCACACTTCTTTCTCTATGTCTGTCTGTCTTTCTTTTCCCTTCTCTTTGCCTCTTTTACTATTAAATAAAATACATCGATCTTTTGGCACCAACATTTAATCTCATTTGGTTTTAATCTCGTTTTTGGGAATATTTTGAACCCCTAAGTGCTCTCCTCTGTACTCTCCCAGTGCACAGAGACTTAGTTTTCATTGCTTTTCTGGGTTTAAACTGGATCGCAACACATATGATAGGCTCGGAGTTAGAGACTGGGGGTTGGGAAGGAAGAAAGACTGACAATTAAGTAAAATATACATTACGGGTTACTCCTTCAAATTTTATCTGGACACCTCCTGTCACCTTCAGACACGAGTTAGCAGCCAAGGCTCAGTACATTTTAGGAAAACGGTATAACTCATGTGTCCATACACCCAGAAACCCCATATTTCAGACATCAAATGAGGGGAATGTGACTAGATACGCATTAAAATGGAAGAGATAGAGAGATAAGCAATACCAACTATGAAGAATTGCACAGAAACTGTCATACACACCAAATATGTTTAAAATTATTGAAGGAATTATGATGATGAAACCTAAGCTATCTTCCCATTCCCACTTTTTCATTTTTGTTACTCCTTTCCTTTACTGGAATGGTCTGTGGATGGGGGGTTTAATTCTTAATACTCACTGTGAAAGGGGCTAGAATTTTTTGAGTATCAAGAGACACAAATCTGCTCCAAAAATTCTGTGACTGGACAAGCCCTTGAACAATGTTGTGCTTGAAAGCTTGAAGAGATTTACTTTGGAACCATTGCAAACTGCTTAGAAGATCTGACATCAGGTTTAGCAGAGGGGAAATCAAGGAAGAAGGTTTAATAGACTTATAAACTGAATCTTTGTCACCCTTGTTTGCATAAACCGAATCTTTGATACCCTTGTTTGCATGGCAGGCCACTAGTCATGAACCTACAATAAAGGTTTCCATGGTCCCAGCATTGAGGTATGTCATAAGACAATGTATAACTTTCAAGATTGTAAATGTATTCCTGTAGAAAGAAACTATCCATTTCCCCAGACCTGATGGCAGGATTAAACTGTCTTTAGCACCATATATGTATTTTAAAAATCCACTGCAAAATATTCAGGAAGAACATTCCACAGAGAACATTGCATAGGAGATATTTCTTAAACATATGGCAGAAAACATATTAGCACAAATAACTACTATGACATTACCCCCTCCTCCCATCCTGGAAATTGCTGTGAGGCAAATACAAAGTGTAAGTGAAAATCTAGAAGAGACGAAAGAAGTAGGAGTTGCAAATCAGGGCTGGAATTTAAAATCCAAGGGTTCTTGAGGACCAGGATTTTTTTTCTTAAAAAGATGGTTACTTTTCAGTAGCTCTTGCAATAAATATTCCTAAAATTCAGAAAGTCCTAAATCAACTAATGAACCAATGAAGGGATTTTTGGGTGTGTTTGCACATCTGTTTTATTATTCTACTAATAAAATTCTTGTGACTGGGATTTTTAACTTTCCTATCTCTGCCATAGAAGTACTTTGGAAGGTTATATAATTGCAAAGTGCCTCAGTTACCCATATGCAAAATTAGAATGATAGTGTGTCCCTTCTGTTATCTGTTCAAGTTGTGAGCAATTTGAGGAGGAAACTAGGTCTGTGAATGCCAGAGGCTACCCCAGAAGTCTGTGTCCACTGCTAACAATAAAAAGTCCCAGACCCTTGCAATCTTGAAACATCTGAGAACAGAGTGTAAGATGTGTAAGAAACCGTTTTTATTCTCTCCTGCTCTAGTCTTTGTGATTCTCCTAGGAGGCCCAATAAGGGTATAAACATAACTATCAAAAGCTATTTCATAAAAAAAAAAAAAAAAAAAAAAAGGAAATAGCAGATTTCCAGTCCCTCCTTAGTCTCTAGTATCAGCAGTCTGGTGATCCTAAGCTCCAAGTATATTATTACATCCATGCACTGACCTGCAAGTCATTTTATACTGCCATGAACATATATTACAGAAAGCATGGTAGGGAAATGTAGCAAGTTTTCCTGCACCAAAACCTTGATAACTGAGTTCTAGAAAAAGAGCAATCAGAATCCCAAGAGTTTTCATCAACTTTGTTTCTTTGCCTGATTGAGACCTCAGCAGCACCACTCAGTACTTTTGCTGTCCTGCCTCACTGTCTTGCCTTTCTTCACCTGAGATAAGAACTCTGTGTGATGCCCCAAATCCATTCTGACTGGATGTGCTCCTGCAGTTTGGAGATTAGAGCAGTCTAAATGGGAGTGAGCAGCTCAAATTTTGTGTCAGATTGATGATAAGTTGTGATTTCACAGAAAAAGTGGCAAGATGATTTTTTAGACAAAAAGGCAAACAGCCAATCACAGGCCAGGTAGGTTGCACAAGGTTTCAAGTCTTCACTAATAAATGTGCTATGAATGAAAACCTAATTTGTGAAACTATGAGGAAAACAAACAATAAGAGTCAATTATTATAGTGTACTTTTTTCAACATTATCACGATTGTGGAGGCAAATGAAACAACTGAAGTAGTTGTTTAACCACTGTTCTGCTTTTAAGTCATGCTATTAGCATGTTGCTATTTTACCAACTGAGAGTGGTACTAAGATTTATAATTTGGGCTTTTATAACCAGAACAAAGTTGATCTCATTGAAGATGACAGTGGAGAAACTAAGCAGATCCTGAGAGTAATTTCAGATGACAAAAAAAGTGAAGCAGCATTCAGCTTTAAAAAGTTCATGGTCCTCTAGGCTGAGATCTTAATACAACAACAAGACAGTCAAATTATCACCTCACCAAGGCCCAGAGAAGGTAACACTTTTGGGTACCATCATGCAGACTGAATGGTCCAATCCAGGTAAGCAAGAGAAAATGCTGCAGACAGAGCAGAGCCTTCTTGGTCACTTGTGAAAGATCCTAGATGCCATGGTAAGAATCTAGAAGTGATTTCAGAATGTGTTATCACTGCTCAGAGACAACTCGGGGACAGGTACTATCATGCAGGTGATGAGTGGAGATACACAGCCAAAAAATATTGCAGAAGGTTGAATTTTCCAGTTTTAAATGATTTTGTAGCACTTCAGTGCACCAGGCTCCTCCCCTGCCCTGGTGTTTGGATCCAGCTGTACCATTAAGTTCATCATTAAGACATTTGTGGGATTTTGCATTTCTTACCATGCTGACACTTACTGAGCTATTTATCTTTAGTTTCTGTTCTACTGACAGTACCAACAGTATATTTTTCATAAGTATTAGCTATTTAGGTTTCAAGAAAATTTATGTAGCTATTCTCCAGCATGGTATTAAACTGAAGTTCCTTAACAGTCTGTAGTATAAAAGTCAAAATAAAAGTGTGTTTAAAATGCTAGTTCCATTAAAATATTTCTGCAGCCAAGCCCTGGTAAGAAGAGTGTGTCTGTACAGCAGTGATTCTGCATAGATATCCCTTCTATTTTAAAGAGGACTTCCTTACAAGTTTTCAAAACAATTGTTTTCCACTACTAAAGGGAGTATGAAAATTTAAAAGCAGAATAACAAAATGGTTCAGAATGAGGATCAGGAGATGGAGTTTCAATTTGAAAGTGGGCTTTTTAAAATGAAGATAAGAAGGGTTGTGCCATTTTCTTGCTTTTACTCATCCTCAAACTCTTTTATAAAGCATGAAGCTGATGCAGAGTGACAAAATACATTTTACCCCCAAGACACCAGATTATTCAGTATACATAATACCTTACATAAGCAAATCCAGATCACCACATTTTTCGAGCTTTTCACACGAGTCAGTGAATTGTGGTTTTGTTGCAACCTTCCCTCAAAGAGATCAGACTTCACAGGTCTTGGACTAATTTTCACAGAGGGCAAATCAGAAGGACATCAACAACCAACATAAACACATTAATAACCCTTAAGTAGTTCATTGGCTAGCAACCAGGAGAGCTGTGGCCTCAAGCAGCCACAGAGAAACTAGGTTGATTTTCTGTGCTGTAATGATAGTAAGGTGGCAGACATTGTTTACATCCAGTGTTGGAGGATTCCCCTTGAATGCAAACTCAGATTGGCCTGTGACAGACTGAGCACCAGACTCCTTTTTCTCCTTTTTAGGTAAATTTAACCAAAATCAAATGGATTCCCCCCAATATTCAGAAACAGCTCTAGCCCTAAAATTATATAATTATATAATTATAATTCCATTATAATTCCATTCAAGGTTTTATAGTCTATGCCAGTGTGTGTAAAGAGATTGACAGAAAAAGCACCCTTCAAAAGTATAATTTTAGTGAACTAATAGCAGCAAGCATTCTTTTATCTCACAAAGTATTTTCCACCATGACTTTAATGTTCTTTTGCAGAGCTCAAAGAAGGCCTGTACACACCTTGTTATTTTGCATAATGTGTGTGACATAAAGCCACTGCCCTGCACACTATTTTTAGAAAGAATTTGAACATGGAACCTGACCTATATCCTCACTAACTCCTGTGCTTGAAGACTTCCAGGCCTTCTAATCAGTCCTTCAAAGAGCTCTTGACTTGCCTATTCTGGACTGTTGCTCTGATGATAACCATGGTTCACATCTCCCAGGGAAGACCCTTCCTGGGTGGCATTTAGCATTTTTAATTTCCCCTTAACTTACCTACAAGGAGCAAATTCTGCAGATCAACAAACACCTTATGCTGGTCACACATCTTCATTTATTCTCTCCATCAGTCTGTGTACACCAGCTCCTCTGGAGGGCATTTGATAATAGTGTGTCACAGGCAATTCTGATCTGTAAAAAGACTTAGAGAACAGCATATTCAAGACTTACTACAACCCACCCACACTCCATTACACATTTTCCAAATTTCAGGCCTCATTTTCATGGGGTTTTTTTTCAGCAAAACTGTAACCATCAGATATATATGTAAATCATAGCTGCAGGACCTGCTGCTATAATAATGACACATGTGTGTCACCAAAATTCACCATGGAAATGGTAACACCTCAGTTGAGTAATGCTCCTGGAATGTTCCTCACAAGAGGAAATAAAGATATCTTCTTTGTCTTGAAAATGCAGATTCAGGAAATTTCACTTGCTCAGAGTTCAGCTATTGAAAATTGCATTTTGGAACCTAAATTCTCTTAAGACTGTATTCACACTGAGACTGAGATAATTTGTCATTACTACCCTTTGTCTGATGGGAATACTTCTTAAATATTTTAAAGAGCTCCACAACAGATGGATAATACTGCTGCATGATCAAAAATGTAGTGTTAAAAAGTGATATTTTTACATTTATATAAGATTGGTGCATTTAATATTGTCAAATTAAATGGCATATCTGGTGGATAAAAATGTTTCTCCCCTTAGAAGCAACTCTTAAAGAGAAAAACAATTAGGATTCTCCTGACCTGTATATGAATAGTATTTCCTGTTTTATTAGAAATGTGAGCTTTCTGAACAAGATCTAACCAAATAAAATAATTTATTGCTTGCATGGTATTATTAATATAATCAAAATCAAATCTTATAAAAACCAAGTCATCACAGAATGTTTTGAATTCAGCAAAACAGCATTTTTTGCTTTTCTGCAGAGAAATTTCTGCAAAAAATTTCCTACAAGTTACACAAACTGCAGCTTACTAAAAGGAATCTAGCAGAAAGGAATCTAGCAAAAAAATTACCTTTATATTTTGTAAATTTTACAAGAGGTGTTTACATGTTCTGCACATATACTTTCCTCCAAAGCTTTATTTTATTCTAATACTGATTTTGGTTTTTTCTGTCAGTAGCTCTTATACCCATATAGATGGAGAACAGCTCTTGTGAGCCTTCCCAAACCTCACAATTCATCTCCAAACTAGAATAAAAATAGTGCTTGAAAATTAAAAGAAAAACCAACCACAACCCCATTGTAGACACTGTGAAATAGTAAGAATTCTCCTTCAAACCCTTCTTTTATTTTTTTTTTTTAATATCACCAGTCCACCAGATATAAAACTTTTTCTATCCTGGTATTAATTTTATTGCTAAAACTGAACATCTCCAACTTCTTGAAAGAGAACCAATGTTGTACCTTATCTGATTTCTTTGAAAATTGCAGGAGAAAGATCTGGAAGATAATGCACTTTTCTAGTGCTTTTAAAATAAGCAGAAGTGTAAATCTTATTGAAGGGAGGACATATCAGAATAAGCCTTTTGTCAGTAGTTCTAAAGTCATCCAAATTGAAGTTTTCAACTAAAAAAACCTACCCTTGCAACTCATTTATGACCATCTTAAAATGTCTTGTACTTCTTATTCCTTTTCTTCACTGCTCCTGGATTGGGATGACAAAGCCAAGTACCTCTTGCTTTCTACAGATCCTGACACAAAATTTCAGCAGTGTAATCATGTAAACTATGTACTCTCTTGGGCCTCCAGGCATGACACATCTGCTGCAAGAAGGGCAGTAGACAGGCAGTATTGGGTAGATGAACCATATCTATCTGTTATTTTAAAAATAGCATGTGTAACACTGAAAATGGGGTTAAGATAGAGGGGAACCTTACAGTAAAAAAAAAAATAATTTGGTAATTTGTCCCATTGACTGCTTTACTCAGCAGATAGGCAAGGTTGAGCCTATCAGCTCTCCTCATTTTCTGCTTTTACAGAAAGTGAGGAGAATGTCAATATTCTCCATATGGGATGACAATGCAAACAAGTATGAGCAAGGTTTCCTCTGTAGCACATGTGCACAGGCATGGGCACTGACTGCTTAATGTGCATCAGGCATGACAAAACACAGAAGATACAACAATATGTTTGCTTCTTCACAGGTAAAAATGTCTATGATTCCTTCAATTCATTCTCTTTGAGAGACACTGGGGCATCCCCAAGCCAAATGCAGCAAAAGTCGAATATTTGGAATTGTCAGCCTATTCAGCAAAACACTGAGCAAAACTGAGGGGAAACACAGAAGGCAAATTAATTTCTCTGAGAATGTTAGTTCCACATGCCACACAAAATAAGGATGAGAAAGAAACAAGTTAGAGACATCTAATATAAAATACTGTGACAGCAGAAAACTGAAGGGGGTGCTAATTTAATTTCTTCTGAAATAAATCTTCGTGCGCTGTGGGGAGGTGCAATGCCAGGTCACAAACCACCACCACAACCTCTACAATAAGCAAAACACCCCAGGAACACTTGTCACAAGTAAATAAATAATAAAAAATAACAAAGCCTTTTGCATTTATATAGCCCCTTTCATCCCAAAGGATTCAGAAACTCTTGACAAATTTAAACATCCACACATCAATTTATATGCAGAAAACCTCTTCCACTGCTGAAACAGATAATTTCTGTAAACATCAGTATGTAAGCCAAAAGCAAAGAAAGTTACTTAATCTAAATGAATCCACAGAGGAAATCTTATTTTTTTCTTTTTTTGTCATAGTGTAGAAGGTCTGGCAGAAGAGGAAAGAGTTAGATTCTGGTCTAGTTGAGTAAGTTCTAGGTTTAATTTTTTATTTATTGTGGTTTCCCTCTGAGGAAACCTGATATTCAAAACCCATATGGACATGAGCCTGGGCAGCCTGCTCTAGCTCATGCTGCCTGAGCCGGTGGGTTGGGCCAGTAAACGACCCCCAGATGTTCATTTCAACCTAAATAATCATGTGCTTTTCCTTTACAGCTGAAGAAAACATTTATTTTGTTTCACATGGAAGCAATCACACAATTTCATCATAAAATACCTACTTGACATTTACTCTTGATCTAAGAGAAGTCTCAAACAAAAGGTTTAAAACTGCAAAGATATCAGATTATGTACTAAGGAGATATTTTGCCAGTAGTGAAATCAAGTACTCAGCCTTAAGGAAAAGAATTTTCTTTGGCACACAACATTGGGGTTTTCCTTTATGGAAAGCTGTGGAAAAGGCCATCTTCTGGTCTATCTAAGTTTGGCCAGCTTGCAATGCAGAGGCTTCAAAATTCTTGATCTGGTGACTGGGATTGCAGAGTATGTCCACCTGCAGCATTTGTTCTTAACCCATATTGCAGACCTGGAAATCCTATCGTTCAAAAGACCTCAGCAATCCTTCCAAGAGCACTGTGTCTCCAAAGGCCATCACAAAATGTCTCTGTTGCATAGAAAGACAAAGCTTTCACAAACAGGAGTTTACCAAAGCTCTAAGGTAAATGGTCACCCATCCTAACCTAAACTTAAAAAGCTGTAATATCTTTGAAGTTATTAGGGAAGCTGGCAAAAACCTCAGATCAAGTACTCAAGCACACAGGAGTATTTTATCAACACACAATGTCCAGTGGTGAATACAAAGCAGATGTTTCAGAGACTGAAGCACCCAACAGAAAATATTTAGGTGATTTTACACATGAGGTAGGCAAAGACCAAACCCCAGAAAAATTCTTCAGAGAACCTGAAACAATTAAGTGCCCAGCTAATTATCCTGGAATAACTCCTGGCAACTAACAGTGAATTGGGTATATTGTTAATAAACTCATCTGAAATCCATAGTGGGAAGAAAACAACAGAGAATTAAAATTTAAATCTTGATAAATATATACACACACACATATGCACACCCACTGTCCTGACATTTAAAGGGCAATGCTTAGCCAGCTGTGTTTCTACTTTCCTTCATGATTCACAAAAATATGATCCAGGCTAATAATAACACAGAGATAAATGCCTTCTTTCCATATTACTGTGCTTTATGAAAAGCTTTTCTGAGATAACCATGCCAAATCTCCAGGTGTTGGCCAGGTTGGATTGATGTTGGAAGAGAGGAAAACACTCTTCTCCATCATTGCTGAGAAACAAATATCATTCCAGTCTGTCTCAGTATTGAGGTTTACAGAATAACTGAGGCTGTATTTTTCTGTAAACAATTGGTTGAACTACAAAGCCAAACTACGTAATTTTACTTAGCTGAGCAATAATTTGGGTCTCTGTAAGAGTTAGTTGCCCCAGCCAAGAAAAGGTCAACTTTCAAAGTTGAAGTTTAATACAATGCACTAGCACCTGAAATATTGGTGAATAAGAAGAAATCCTTGTAATTACACTATGTGTGAAGTTGCCTGGGGAAACTTCCAGTGAAGGCATCAGTTTATAGCAGGAGTTAAAATGTGTATTTACAAAGTATATTTGCAAAGTGTCAGTAAAGGTCTACTTAGAGAGAAAAGAAAATAGTATTCCTGAGTTTTAAATCAAATTTTCTCAGAAGTTTGGTTGATAACTATTATGCTGTCATTTTTCTATAGATTTTTTCACACATGTGACCTTGATATCTCCCTGGATCAGCTCCTATCCACTGTGCCACTCAGAATTCAATTTTGCTCCAAAGTTTGGTGCAACCCTTGAGGACTACACTTCCTGCAACAGCATGTGAGCATTCAAGGGAGATGCACCACTGGCTGGGGAAGAGGCATTTGAGTTCTGTTTTTCTTATATTATCAAAAATTACACGGGGAAGAGCTCAAAGAGAAGGTCTTGTAGTTTCACAGCAGGGCTCCCAGAAACTGTTGGATGAGATAACAGCATGAAATGGAGAGCTGAAGCAGTAGGGACCTCATCACAAAGGAAAAGTCTGCATCCTGACTCAGTGAAACATATAATCTTCTTCTGTTTGTTAAAACAAAGCAGAGCAAAACACGTTTTTTAGAAATCAGATATTCTGCAGCTCCCTGATGAAAGAAATATGGCAATAAACCTGCTGTGAGATGGTGAGTTGCTCAGCCATGTGAAAATGAGCACAGATCCAGGCTGTAATATTTGATGATCAATTTGGTGCTTATTTAGTTTCTTTTTCTTTGTGTTACTGTACTTCCACAATATTCCTCAGACAGATCCATATTCTTTACACAGAACCATAATGCCTGAGGCATTAACTGTATGACCTCTCTCAGTGCAGTCATAAATCTTGCCTTTAGTTGTCCTTTCTCAGCTTTAGATTGTCTTCTGTGTCATGAACTTCACTTTCTCAAACACCTCCTGCAGGTTTGGAAGGGGTTGGGATTTTTCTTGGATTTTTTTTTCTCTTCTGGGCGCTGTGGTGAGCTGTGGGTTTCTTGATCCTCCTGCTGCTACAAAGAAATCAGACAGATAATTCCCAAGAGCCAACATCTGTTGCTGGCAAGGGCAAATTCTCCATGTTCCCACTGACTCCCTGTCCCTGCAAAGGGGCTTTCCCTTCCTTTGTGGTAAACTCCTGTATTGTGCCAGCACCAGGTACTAGAGGGCACCTCCAAAACTACTCACCCACTGCCCTAGAACACAGAGGAGGAGTTTTCCTTGAGGAACCTAAGGTGTAAATAAGTTTTGATGCTGCTCCCTGAAATACCATGGAGCACTCACTGCCTGGCTGGCCTCCTTGTTCTGACCATGCCACAAAGCAGCCTTTGCAGACACACCTTAATATTTGTGCTACCAGGCTTGGGGAGGGTTGTTCTGGAATTCTTACCCTGCATGACACATCAGCATCTACCACCCCTTCAATTAAACTGCTTGTTTGTTTTTGTTTTTTCAAGTAAATCTGACTGTTGGATAATAAGCATCATTTGCAATAACCACACAAACTGGATGCACTCAGGTTTTAGAAAGTGAAAATTACTGGGAGTGAGGAGCAATGAATTATTATCAGTGTTCTAATTAACTACTTTGCACAGCTGGGAACCATGTTACAAGTCTTAGGTGTTTGCAAGAATGAATGGCCTTGTAAAACGTAGCTGGCAGCTAAATCCACTCTTGTCATCCACGCTCGTTTTTGGTGCTCTCAGTGTTGGATAGATGTGCCTGCCAAAGGCTCCCATTGGCCCATTAGTGTCTGGAGTGGCTATGCTCTTAAACAGACATTTTTATTGCTCTCTGCCCTTTGAATCATAGTTGTTGCAGAGAGCTGGGAACTGCATGATGCACACAAACACCTAGGACAAGCCAGATAAACAGGCCTTGCACAAAACCCACACATTACATACATTGATAATTACACACCAGAAGCCATTTGCTGAAACACAATTATTTTTCAGATCCCTTTCTTAGCCTACTGGTGTAATTCAGGACCCCACATGGCTGTTCATGTAAAGAATCATTAAATCTCCATTTTGGTTTGTGAAGGAATGATGAAAAGAGAGATGAACTTAAAATTATTCTCCTATTATTTTCTTTGCAGTTGAAGGCATTCAGTCCTGCTAAGCCAGAGCTAGAAACAACCTCTGAGGCTTTGGTTAGCTCACAAAGGAGTGCCAGTATCAGGGGGTGATTGAAGAACTTGAAAAGGCCGGAGTCCCTTTTATGCCTGTAGTTGTAAGGTTGGCATGGCCAATGGGTCTGGCAGCCAGTGGGGAGAGAGGGACAAAGGAACTCTGGGAAGCAGGTGGGGTCTGAACATCCTATTATCCACCGCTGCTCCCACGGGTGCCTCAAGATGTGGACAATGTTCATCACTGCTGACTCTTTTGAGGACATTTTGGTGTTTTCTGCCACAGTGCAAGATATCTGGGTTTGATTCTTAGGCCAAGGATTATAAACATAGATACAGTACAGTTACCAAGCTCCTGGTAAGGAATTGCAGAAACCGNAGCAAGTCAGAGGTTTTGTTATGCCTATCTTAGCATAAGAGAACAGCATAGAGAACAGCATAGAGAACAGCATTTAACAGCTACAGAAAACTTCAGAGTCACACTAGCAGTACAGAATTTGAAAAATGTAAAAGTTAAAACCTAAGGCATCAGCTGTCACAGAATTTCTGTTTACCTAAAAAACATTGCATTATGTTGTCATTCAAATGTTTTCTTCCATGATGACTGTTGTCTCCTTCTAGGGGTCCCATCCAAGCAAAGTTTTAAGGGAAGCATTTAAGAGAGACAAAGCAAATATACAAAGGAACTGGAAGTCATTCATCTCTTTCAAAAAATATATCTGATTTTAAACAATGATGATTAATAACTGATGATGGTTTGGTGTTCAAAATAAAATGCAGTTACTTTATCTGGGAGTGAACTCTAATTTAGTCTACTATTTCCTCCCCAGGGACAGACTGCTGTCTCATGACCAGCTGAAAGGTC
>VZTN01005252.1:172691-207709 GCA_013400515.1 Erpornis zantholeuca | reverse complement strand
TTTCAAGATATCACATTTCTCTTTTCGGTCATTGACAAAATAATGAATAAAACTGGTCTCAACACTTATCCACAGTAGGAGCCATTGCTGAGTCTCACCCAGCCTGAAAACCACTAAGCTGTACTCTACTCCTCTCAACCTTTAACCAACTTTAAAATCATAGAAGGACTTTCCTGACAAAGTCATAACATTAATAAAATTTTGCTGCAGAAACTCGTCAAAGGTATTTTTAAACCCCACATTTCTCAGGTGCACTGGGTCTCCAGTTATACACTTGGTTAAACCATGATAGAGCTGCAGCAGAATGGTGGGGGCAAGATTCCCCATTCCAAGGGCATTTCTCACCCCATCCCAGCAGGCTGTGTACTTACATAATCTTCTTTCCTTCCAGCTTCTACAGCTTACTGACAAGACAATTCCTCACTGTAAATAAGACTTATGTTGGAAATCTTCACAAAGCTTTTTGGTTTAATTCTTCATGTACATTTACCTAAAATAAGTGTAATTCCTCTGACTGGTCTGCTATGAAGAATACATTGAGTACAGGAACTTCCACAGCATCTTTCACAACAAAGAACTTCTTGAACTTCTCTGCTCCAGCCTTATCACTTCTCAGTGCCCCTCTGACATCACCAATTTTCTAGCCCACCAATTTTCTAGCTTGTTTCCTTTGTTTAAATAAAAAATTTATCTCAGATGAAGCATAATTTTCAAGGTGCTCCTCAGATTTTTTTAGTTTTCTTGGTTTCCTGCTTACTTTTTACCTGCCATGACTTTTCATTCAGTTACATTTACCATTTTTAAATACCAGCCTTCTCCATGGGACAGTATCCTTGTATTTCATGGAATCATAGAACCACAGAATGATTTGGGTTGGAAGGGACATATAAAGACCAATTAGTCGAACTGTCTGCAGTGAACATCTTAACTAAAAGTAACATCTTAAACTACATAGGGTTGCTCAAAAGCCCATTCAGCCAGCCCTTGAATATTTCTAGGGATGAGAAATCATCTGAAAACTTGAGGGTTCACTTGATCTCAATTCTGTCCCTGTGATGAAGACACCACTGATCACTAACTCCATCTGGTCACTGAGCCATTGCTTTCTTCTCACTGGATGCAACCCTTCAGCCAATTCCTTATCCAAATTCAAGGTCCTGGCTTTACTCTTTGCCTGACCATACTTCAGAGGAATACAAATTCCACCAGTGTGTGATCAATGCAGTCCAGACTGACTCCAGCCTTGTCACTGATTAGTTTATTTGCACTAATTTGTTTCCTATGAAGCTGTTCAGCACTTTCATGAAATGTATGTGTTTTCAAATTTGTAGCAGAGAGTTTACCTCTGCTTCAAAAGTATTTTTGAGCAGGCATCAGGTTGCTTGGAGGCTTATTGATTAGTAGATTTTATTTTTGTATCTGTTTTTATTCTAATTGTCTCCTTTTTATATAGTTCCACAGGTGTTGTATTTGACCTTCTTCCTCTCTTCTGTGGTGTGTTTAATCCTATTATTCTCACTCTTACAGACTTCTCTTCATATGCCTTAGATTTGGCCCTTCAAAACCAAATTCAGAATGGCAACCTGAGCACACAGAGACGAGTTTTTCTAGGAATCAATGATTCATTTTGTTCAAAAACTTTTTTCATACTCATAAGATATTGATCCAGTCTAAATGCAGATCCTAGAGAACTCCTATTACAGTTTTATCTTAATCTGACAAAGTCAGTGTGCCTGTCAAGGGTAAGGACTCATTTCATGCGTTGAGAGCAGGCCAAGAACTCCACATATTTGTCACACCTTTACCAGTGTCTCCCAGTGAGTTCTTTCTGATTTCAAGCTTAACAGTCTTCAAGGAGTTGAAAGAGCACACACACAAAAAAAAAAACCCAATCAGATGAGTAACCCGATTTTTCAACACCGGAGAATTACTTAAAAATAGCAACTCCAGGATTATCTGTTTTAAAAATTGTTCATGATACACCCTCAGTAAATGATTTTCAGTGTCTTCCTTAATTCCAACAGCATGTAGCTGCATGCTAGACATTATAGATACTTTGCTTCACAAAAACACTTATTTGGGCAGCAAGTCTTTAGAACCTCACTTTTGGAACTACTTCCATTTTTACTGAACAAATATCTCACTTGCAGCTGTTCACTCATTAGCTGGATCTATGCAGTTACTTTAATCAGCATTCTCATTTTCAATTAAGGAGTTTTTATGATCTATTCACAACATCACTTAGTCACAGATCACATTGAAATATAAGTTCTGGCACAATATTAAACAGGAGACCTGTTTTGCCACTTCAGTTGTATTGTAAACTACTCCAATTGGAGAAAAAACCTCTTCATCTCTGACTGTCCCTGGAACAGTTCAAAGGAGTCTTCATGTTACATTCATGCCCTTAGGGAAAATGTCATTATGAATGTAAGAATATTGTAGAGGATCAATGACTTTCAGAAGGTCAGACAAACCTTTTTCTTTTCCTTTTGGAAAAATTAAAAATAAAAAGTGAAATAATATTTCCATGTATTAAATCTTGGTGTGATACAGAAAAAGGTTATGTTTTCATCTGCTGAAGTTAGTTTAGTCATACACAGAACCTCATTTCTGAAGCCACCAAAATTCCCTTTTTTCATCTGCAGCTGTAGTATTAACAAAACTCTCAATATTTATCATAGAATAGACTCCCAGTATATGCTGAGTTGGAAGGGACCCACCAGGACAATTGAGTTCTCACCCTGTGCAGGATACCCCATGAGTCACACCATGTGTCTGAGAACTTTGTCCAAAAGCTTTTTGAACTCTGTCAGGTTTGGTGCTGTGACCACTTCCCTGGGGAGCCTGTTCCAGTGCACAGCCAGCCTCTGGGTGAAAAACCTTTTCCTGATATCCAACTTAAACCTTCCCTGACTCAGCTTCATGCTCAGATCCAGACACTGAAGAAATAAGTACCTGCCCCTCTGCTTCCCCTCACGAGGGAGTTGTATCCTCTCTCAGTCTCCTCCAGGACCAAAGAGAACAAGTGATGCCAGCTGCTGCTCACATGGTTTCCCCTCCAAATATTTCACCATCTCAATAGCCCTCTTTTGAATGCTCTCTAAAAGCTTAATGTCTTTTTCCTGTTTTGGGGCCCAAAAGTGGACACAGGATGTGAGGTGAGGTCGCCCCCGTGCAGAGTAGAACAGGACAATCCCCGGTGATGCTGTGCTTAATGCATTTCTAAATTCTCCTTTGCTATTTGCATCAGTTTATATGACACTTCCTTAAAAATATTAGGGTTGCTTTTCTGCCAAGATGGGAGATCTCTTCATCATGTTTCTGGTTTCTCAGGACCCCATTAATTTTGGACTGTTTTTTTCTGGAATTTATGCTTCAGCATTAGCAACTTCATCTCGTCTGTGTTTACCAGGACTATGTCAATGTTAGGCTGGTTATCAGAGNGCTTAATGCATTTCTAAAGTCTCCTTTGCTATTTGCATCAGTTTATATGACACTTCCTTAAAAATATTAGGGTTGCTTTTCTGCCAAGATGGGAGATCTCTTCATCATGTTTCTGGTTTCTCAGGACCCCATTAATTTTGGACTGTTTTTTTCTGGAATTTATGCTTCAGCATTAGCAACCAGGACTATGTCAATGTTAGGCTGGTTATCAGAGACTTAGCATCTTTAAAAGAGAATTATTTTTTAAAACTATCTAATAATAATGGTTTAATTTGGATTGTACCCCCTTCTTCTTCTAGCAGGTGGAATACCTTTCTCTACAAACCACAGAGAACACAAGAAGTAGCTATGTGTGGGAATATATGGTGGGAGGCAGGCAGTGAATGACATTCATATTATTCATCCCAAATTCCCATTCTTGGCTAGATTCATCTCACTATGCTTTTACTGCTTAACAGAGATGCTGGGATGCAGTTGCTCACATTTGTCTCAGATGCAGATGTCAATGCCTGAGCTGTCCAGCTCCCATTACACTCAACAGGAATATCGTCAGTGCAGTCAGTGGGCGAGATTTATCTGACCAAAGACAGACATCTGCTCTGAGATGAGAGGGATGATGTCCTAGACTGCACTGGCAATTCCTGATGGCTCTTCATTCACTGTAAAGGGGAGTCCAGCCCAGCATTCTGGGCTGTGGACCTGCATTGCTCACATAGTGCCTCAGATGAATTTTCCCCACACACACAGCACGTGTGCCATCCACCCAAGTCACCAAGCAGGGTTGAAAGCCATATCCAGAAAATTATTCATATGCAGGTAATTCACATTCACAGTTCCATTATGACAGATTCAGAGCAATGATTAAACCCTGTCCCAAACCTCAACTGAATCCAAAGGGCACAAACATACCCTGTGTGACCCAAAAGATTTGGGGTTATGATGCACAAACAAGTTACTTTAGGCTCAAATGTAGCTGTAAATTAGTTTCTGGCATTATCTGTCCTGCTATGTGTTCCTCTTCAGTAGTACCCTACAGTAAACAAAGGATAATCTAAGGAATTTTAGCCCCTACAAGTAAAAAGGTCTCAGCTGCCTTGTGCTTATTAAAGAGGACCGCATGCAAAAGGAAAAAGGAGGACAGCAGCTGGGTGGCTGACAATGGATGAGATTCATCTGATCAAATGTAAGCATCTTTTACCTGTGTTTAGGTATATAATAGTCAGCCAGGGCTTGCTTGCTCACCTCTTCTTATCCTAAAGTAGAGCTCCAGACTATGTAAGATGAATTCTTCTCTAAATTTACATATTCTTTCTCCTGGCTGTAAAAGGACTAGGTCACCTCGAGATGGAAATGCACACAGATAGACAGGATATGCCCCCTTTTGTTCCACAGCAATTTACACACACCTAATGCTATCCCAAAGTGATATGTTCACATGCCCATAACTTTTCATGAGCTGGGCCAGAGATTAAATTTTTTCTCCTGTTGACAAGTATCTTGCCCAGGGAAAGGTGATGGGGCACAGCTGCAATAATGTTTTTTCTATGAGCCTTTTTGTGGTGAACATCTTTTATTCCAAATCTTTTAGGAGAATAATATTTTTGCATTAATTAGCTCTTGTATATGTGTATTTATGGAAGCACTTCAAAAATTTCACTTTTATTTATGAAAACATTTCATGCTGCCATCAACACTATCCCTAGAAACTTGGATTGTTTGCATTAAAAATAATAATAAACAAGCAGGAGTTCATTTGAAAATAACAAGGTCTCTGAGCAATTTCATTGTTTGGAAAGAGGGTCACTGCTGAAAGCATTTTCATTGAGGCTGATTAGATAGAGCATGGGGTTTTTGCTGCGAATTTTTTATTCCAGCAGCAATGATATTAACCATGTAAAGTCCAATGTAGAATGTGAAGGCAGAATAACAATGACAAAATCATTCACTGGGTGCCTCTTTAACCTGCCTGGCACTTTTCTATGATCTCTCATGTTTGGACAATGCTCTCAGGCACATGGTGTGATTCCTGGGGTGTCCCACACAGGGCCAGGAGTTGGACTCCATGATCTTGATGGGTCCCTTCCAACTCAGCTATTCTATAATCCCATGATTCTATGATCCTGTCCACTCTGCCCATGATCACACAAAACACCAGAAACTGTTTTTTAGGTGGGAAAACTATACAGGTGCTATAGGGCTACATTTTTAAGTATGAGATTGTCTCTCAAATTCTCCATGCTATATGGATCTAGTTCCAGGCTGAAAGAAGAGCCATGACAAATTAGGAGCTCTAACATTCAGGCTGTAGTGTGACTAATCCTTTCTATCCTGCCTATTAACCTCTATTTGAGGCAGATCAAGTGAAGCCTGGCTCAACAGCAGCTGCCACCACCCACACACTCAGCACCAAGTCCCTTGTAGGATGAAATTTATGGTTGTGTTGAAACACACCAATTTCAGTCATGTACTTAGTCTGCAGCCCATCACTGTGGTTCTCCCTGAATAATGTAAAGTGAAACAGTTCTTGCAGACAGCCCTGACAGCCCCCCTTGCTTTACTTTGGTAGTAGAGATGGCTCTGGCTGACTTGAAAATCAGAGAGAAGAGGTCAGGATGTGCAGACATACCCAGGCTAGCTTTGCTCAGCTCAGATTGGGCTGACCCCTTCAGGGTGCTCCCAGGTGGTGACTTGTAGAGACTGTGCTGCCACAGCCCCCCTCCTGCTGATGACAATTAGTGCAAGGGTGTCTACAAGAATTACATGCATACTTTAGATTACTTAACATACAGGATTGCCTGGAGTTTGGCAGAGGCCTGAGCAAGGCCGGGAATAAGTCAGGGCATATTCACAAGTGCAGACAGAAGCTGTGGCACCAGGAGGTGCTTTGGAAAGACAGAGAAGGAAGCATAGTCACCAGTTTTGCACTTGGCAAGCAGAGCACGGCTTTGTTCTGCAGAACTTCCTGAGTCACTGTGCACTGTTGACCCTTGCCTCGGGTCCCCCCCTGCATTGTGGTGTGTGGAGAAGGAGAGCTGACACATCTCACAAATGCCAAGGCCCCTCAGTGACAAGTATAGGATGGATGGCAGGGAGATGGTAGGGTAGGGTAACTGGGATGTAGCTCTCCAAACGGTTAGAAGAGCCTTCTCAAAACTCGGACATTTCCTGGTTCCTGTCTTGTGCAGCAGAAACCTCTGGAAAAATATGCTTTAAAGAAACCACTGTCTGACTTACCAGCCAAGTCACCCTGGAGCACTGTTGTGAAATCATATGGAACTAGGAAATGTCTGAACTCTTGGTTACAGTCATTCCTTGGCAGATGGTTAGAAAGGGTTAACATTAGCAGAAAGGTAAGGGTGGAGAATCCTATAGAGACTGTTTAGGTAAAGAGACACTGGTAGTAACATAAAAATCCTATCATCTGGAGCTGGACAAAGGTCAGAGAGCAGGGAAGCACTTCCTTTCTACCCACCATACCCAGCATTCCTGGGACCAAGCAGGTTATACATATGGTCAGGTGTCTAGTGGGTGCAACGGGACTGTATTCCTAAATAACTATTCACTACAGTATCCTCACTATGGCCATATTGAACAGCTCAGAAAATCTGGGAGTGAGATAGAGGGACAGCATATCCACTGTCATCTGTGAGTGAGCAAGCTCCTCTGATGCTTTAAACAGTTATTTAATTTAAACTTGTCTAATTTAATTCTTTTGTTCTCAAGCTGTCAGGTCCTGTCTCTGCAATGCCAAAAAGGCCAGCCTTCACTGCCATTAATCTAATTTATGCTGCAGCACCATTGCCTTCCTCCCAGGCTGCCCATCATCCAGAGAGGAGCTCCCTGTAAAATCTGCAAAGCTTTAGTGTGTTCATCTTGTGAATGGCTCCACAGCCAAGCTGCTCGTAAAGCAGCCCAGCCAGAGATGAGGACACCAGTCTGCTCTCTCTACTGCCTCCCACATTGAACATGATGGTTTCTCTTTTCCACTGTAGCTGTATTGCAAACCCAATACATCCATTCTTGATCTCTCTTTCTCTGCTATATTCACAATAGAGAGTGTGTACATCCTAGTAAGCAGGTGTGACAGCAAATTCCTGGGCTGAGGGGACTATTTTTCTGCTCTTTGACCAGCATCATAAGGTCTTGATCCCTCATAAGGACCTCTGGGCCTTCAGAGATGTTACTATCTATAATAATGTCACAAATTATTTGACCTGTGGCTGTCACTTTCAACAAAAGTGAGGGTATTGCTCTCAGTGCCTGTGGTTTGCTGCAGTTTGCTGCAGTTTGCTGCAGTTTTTCACTTGTTTTACAAGATCACGTCCTAGTACATTTAGAAGAATGAAAGACATTAAAGCAAACCATGGCTTTTTCTCCACTCATTCCCTGGTCTTTAACCATTGAAGTACCAGTTAGATTATCATAGTTACTCTTAAATTATCCTTAAATAGTCTTAGGAGGAGAATTGGATGTTAAATGTCAGTTCACCACATGACCAGAGTTCAGGTTGGCTATAAACATAATAGAGTTCAGTACAGTTACCACAAATATACAAAAGCATAGCCAAGAGCTTAATTTGATCTTAAAGTAACATTTCAAAAGGCTCAGCAGAGCAGTGGCTGGGTTTTCAATAGCAGCACGTAACCACACTGCAGCCATGCAGTGTCATTAGTGTTCAGTGGGAATGCTCAGGTGCAATTTGTCTCACCGCTTTCAGGTAAGCAAAGTGAAGCCAATAATTCTATTAATGAAAGCTGGGGCTGTGTTTACCACACTGGCAGAAATACAGCCCTGTGTCTATATATTAGAATGGAAATTAATCAATGGAAAAACATGGAATAGAATGCGCTATTCTAAAAATAACAACAAGAAAGTGAACCAATAATTATCTTTTACACCAAGGCAGCTATTTTGTTAACTGCAGTGTATATGCAAGGCATGAATAAGCCTGCAGTTCTCTTGACAGAAAGACAGCAATGAAATCACGCAACATGTTCTTGCTGCATCATATTTAATACATATTTAATACATGAAAACATGCTGAGCACGCATCAGCAGAAAGCCTGCGGGACTTGGGAAGAACCATTGCACCACCAAGAGAAAGCAATACGAGTTAGTTAGCCACTCATGCAAGAGATAATAGCATCGTTATTACTTGAGCTGGGGGATTGTTGTGGTTGCTGGCTCTTTGGTGGCAAGCTGCAAACAGCAAGCTGTGCCAAGGAGCAGTTTCTGCCCAGCCCACGTTGGCCTCTCATGCTCCAACCCTTCCCTCTCAAGGCACAGACCACAGGGCCCTCACCAGCCAGGGAGCCTCGTGGCTCACTCTGGCATCTTGCTCCTCACAACAGCACAGCAGCGAAGGAGGTGAGGCCTCTGCATGGAGAGCATGGAAGGTCTTTATTCACATGGTGGCAGGCAGGTCCCCAGAGGCAAAGGCAAGGAAAGGCAGAGGCTCTGGAGTTTTCATGGGGATCGGAGGGGTGGAGTTGGGGTCCCTCACAGACCAACAGCAAGAGCCTGAAAGAGTGGCCAGGGATAGCAGGGAGTGGGGGGGAAAGGGGACGGGGGAACACCATAGGGGATAGCCAGAGAACTGAGAATCCAGATTAGGACACAAGTGTTATCATAGTTTAAGGAACTTTCTTAGTGGAATTTTGATTTCAAACTTGGGCATGCTTGGGACAATGGACTACAAACTTTGTTCACATTTATCTGTTCATTATTTAGTCAAAATGTTTACTGGCTGAAGCAGAACCAATTTCAACAGCTCACTATTCTGTGCAAAAATATTCACCTTATACTTTCGCTTATTGGTCAATTTAAAACATTATGTCTAAGGGAAGGAAAAGTGTGTGTCCATTTTTATAGCAGACCATATGAAGATTCTGAGGAAACTAAAGAAATATTAGAGTTAATCATGCTTTAATTATACCATTCGGTATAACCATCTGTTGAAAGAAAATGACCTGACAGCAAAGCAGGCAGACCTGACAGGCCAGACTGCATATAGAAAATAAATCATTTGACAAATACAATCTGTTTTCATTCCTTTTTACTAACTAATCTGTGTAACAGCTCTGCTGAGTTACTGGATCTCACAAAGATATTACTGGTTCCCAAAAAGCACACATGGCTGCTAATGCAGTGAGAGAAAGGTTACGTTTTACCTGAGGGCAAACTAAATCCAGCTTTATTGACATGCACTGGTAGATGCTCTGTAGATCAATGGGAAATTAAAGACACAGAACTATTAAAGGAACATCAACAAACCTTAAGTATCTGAAATATATTCATTTTCCCTGTTGACTGCTGTTATGATTTTACAGTCGTGAAGAGTCGATGAGATACTTGAAGCTGAAACAATTAATATTTTTTATATCAATAGACTAACAGACTAGGGGAGAATGGAGCTAAATGCTAGGACTGTGGTAGAAGTTTAAAGGTATATGAGAAGCAAACGTCACAACAATGACAGTGGTCACGGCTGAGGAGTTCCCTACAGGTGCCAGACTGGTAAGCTCACAGAGGGGCAACACAATGGGACCAGGGCTAGTGGCAGCTGCATCCACAGTCTGAAGGTGGCCAAATGAGCTTGTACCTGAATTTCATTCAGTAAGCTAAACCTCTGGTCTGCTTGGTGTCAAACTCCAGAAGATCATTTCACTTCTCCATTCTACAAACTTAATTTAGGAACTAAGAGTGACTGTGATACCACCTTTCCCTCTGCCAGAGAGGAGCAGTACCAGCCATGCCGGGAAAAGAGCTGATGAGTGGTGCCTGTCCTGATGTGAGCCAGGCATGTGTTCACACCCTGGGCCGCCTCTGATGCTCCAGGCTGTGCTTCTCCACCCATCGGGCTTCAATGGTTCCCATCAAGCACATTTCTCATTGTCTTGGACTCATTGTCAATGCATCATTTAATTTAGCATCCACTGCCTACTGGGTTTGGCTTTGAGTCCACACTAGAGCTATCAGCTGCTTCACCAGCAGCTTTTACCACCAGCCTCACTCTGCTGAGCCTACTTTGAGTGATGCTATGCATATCCAAGAGGACTGAGAGCTGTTGCTGAACGCAGCCCACTGTGATATTCTCAGTTCTTCTGGCCATCCCCCAAGCACATTACCATATTGAATTGCTGTTTTCCCTATATATTGGTCTTGCATTTTCTCTGCCTAAGATTAGAATGGTCCAATAATCCTATCCTGCTAAACAAAAACGAGTCAGGGAGTGATCCTGATGTCAAGAGGTTTATGCCTACATAAGAGGACTTGTTTATGCCTACATTATTTAAAACTAGGTGGGACATGGAATTTCTTTGTTCAAAACATCCGAAGTACTGTGAAGTCAGTGATGAGATCATCTGCATAAAAGTCACAGTGCACAAAGCACAGTACGTATTGGAGTTCTCATAGAATCATTCAGGTTGCAAAAGGCATCCTAGATCAAGCCCAGCTGTTAACCCAGCACCACCACAGTGCCTGCGAGGCCACATCAGGCTGACTGAGGGTGCCAAGCCTGCTACACCACCACCACAATATTTGTGTAATGGAAGAACCCAAACCTGATCTTGATTAATAAAATTTTCTCTAGTCACTTAGGATAGATCTCACCTGGTCCAGCTCAAAGCTATAAGGGCACTGATTGTGGTGCTGATGAACCTCACAGCTAACAAAAGGCAGAGATACAGAAGACTGTATCTAGAATGAGTCACAGTTTGCCCACTGCTGAAAACTAAATGCTGTAATACAGAAGAATTGTAATGAAACTGAGAAGTGGTGAAGGGTGGGGAACTGTCATATGTGATCATTTAGTCTCATGGATCAAGCAATTATGTCTTTTCATTTCTATTCCTCAAGATAAATCCAGTTTTATTCATTATGCAGCATTACAACAAAATCTTACCTTGTAAAAATTACAGATCTTTGAGGCAGCCTGTCTCCTCTCATAATCATCTAATGGAAGAAGAAAAGTCCTTGTGTTCCTGGAAAATCCACCCTCAGAATATGTGCTATACTGATACGATTGTTTGTTGAAATGTGGAATGCCAGTGCTTCTTTCACATCTTCCCTCACTCACTGAAGTGCTAAAGATGTTTGCCATGGCTGGATTTTTTTGTATCACGTTTTAAATTACACTAATCCTTCTCTCATTATGTCTTAAATTAGGCTTTAGAACAATCACTCTGTAAGTTTTAAACTATTGCAGTGCTAGGTACTGACAGTAGCATAAAACAGAGCAGTAATTAACAAATGGTCATCACTTTGACTACAATAATTAATATAATATAATTATCTTGACCACTGCACTTTAATGACTACAGGTGACAAGTTCTGCCTCTCCCCCTCTGTTCCTCCAGGCAAAGAATGTAACTGTCATCCAGGCTGACCCAGAGCTGGTGCCCGTGACAGGGCACAACCTGTTTCAGCAGGATTTAAGGCAGACATTAGAGAAAAAAGATTCATTTGTGTTTCCATGTGCATCCTTTACCTGATACCCTGCAGCTTGACGATAAATCACTTTCTATCTTCTGTGGACAGTAGAGTCAGTCTCCATTGAGTATGCTGGCACCTTAGGCACCTACAGGTAGGTATCTCAGTGCAGGTGCCTTATCTGGATGCAATTTCCACCCTAAGAGCTTTCCTGCTTCAAAGCAGACAGAGCAAAGATCAGGGTATAAATAATTCTCAGATGTTTTACAGTGCAATCTAAGATAAGGGGGCTTGGTTTTTCCCATGGGCCAGAAAAGTCCAGGCCCCTCATGCCAGAAGAGAGATCACATCTAAAGAGACAGAGTCTGCAAGGTCACAGAGAGAGAGACATCCCACTCCTTAGCTCAGCCACCTCCCTGGTTTCTATTTTCCCCTCAGGATTATGCAGGTGGCTTCTCCCTTCAGCTGTTGTGAACGACCTCTCCCCAGGGAACAAAGGCTGGGGCATCTCAGGTCTATCCTCAAGGCATTTGTGCTCTCTAATGCATTTTTCTGTGTCTGGGACAGCTCACGAAAGGGAACAAAAGCATTTTTTGTGGGACAAGTCACAGTATCTAGGTATTTAAAGAACTATAATCCAAAATGTCACCTCCTGAAGCCCCTTGCCTCAATTTCCCCATTTCCTCCTAGGACCATTCAATAAAAGAGGATTCTTTAATATATGATTAAGCTTGTCTCTTTCATATTCCACAGCTTCTCTCACAATAGAGATTCACAAATATAGTGACTTATAGCAAGTTCCTCTCCAGATACTTCTTTTTGCATATGTTCATAATTTCCATGTATGTGATGCTGGCTCCCTGATCAGAAAATATTACAAGGACCTTTAGATTCATAAATATACAATTTTGCTACAAGAACAGCAGCGATCCATTGCACATAAAACTGAAATCTGGGAAAATAACCCAATATTCATATAGGAATGCTTCATGGCAAAGTGCAAATATGGTCTTATTCATTTCATCTCATACTCTGGCTCAATGTAGGTAAAAATAAACCATTTCTGCTCTCTCAGAACTCTGATTAAAACTTTGCAATAAATGCAAAATAAGCATCTACTTCAGAGAAATTTTTATCTGTTGGAAAGACCTGATGACAACATAAGAATATCCATCAGCTCACAACACCCTGATGTCTGATAGAGAGCTGATATCTGTGATTTAATTTTAAAGGCCCCATAAGCATCACAAAATGGCATTGGTAGTGCAAAAGTTTTTCAAAATTTCCTCTCTGTTCTCCATAGAGCCTTAAGAAAATTTTTGGGGAAAAAGGATCTTCATAATTGGCACTTTACTTTCCGTATGTCCCTTGGCTAGCCTTGGGTGAATATTGTTAGGATTTCATGCAACAAGCTGCTGAAGGCAGAAATTCTGTAAACAGGAGGCAGAGGGAGTCCCTCCTCACTACTCTCAACAAGTCTAGGTAGATACATTTTCTCTCTTTAAAAAAGCAGTGCAGCCACCTCTGATTCTACTGCAATAGCTTCAGTTAGAGCATCCTAAACTCTTAGATATGTTACATAAATCTGAATTTAGAAAAGCTTTTGCTATTACCCTACTTTATGTTTTCAGGGTAGAACAGTTATTTCTTTGCCGTTTAATAGAAGAACTTCTCCAACATAAGTTAGAAAATACCTGAGGCTGTGTTAACCTTGCTCCATACCACCAGGTCAATGAATAATTCAAGAAACCCAGCTTTTGAAGAAAGCTCCAATTACACAGTTTAACTTCCATCTAAAAGGAGTCCAGAAGAAAAATGGGACTCTTTTCTTCTGCTTGACTTGAAAAACTGGGGACATGATATTGTATGAAGTCAAAATAAAACCAAAGATGGAGTGCAACCACCAGTGACCTAATACAACATGAGCCTGGGTTTGATTTTTGGTTTTTTCCTCAGTGTCCTTTTGTGTATTCTGAGGAACACCCCAAGGCATGGCTTTGACACAGAACTGAAATTGAGAAGTGGCAGATTTCCTTCTAGTGTTTGTGTGAGAGTGCACACTATAAGAAAAGGCAGAGGAGAAACAGGTTCCCATGTTCACATGAACGCTGAGATTATCTTGAAGCCACTTGTCAGCCCAAGATTCCCACTCTTGTGCTTTCTGCTAATCCACTGCTAGAATGCTGTTTTGCTCTCTGGAAGAAAATAAGTGAGATTATGAGGATGATAAGTGCTTCTTTATGAAGCACTGTACTTTATGTCTTCAAAATCAAAGGGCTACCCAGAACTGGAGCTGAAACCAATCTTTCCAAATCGGTTTTTTTGTTTTTTCCTTTTATGTTGTGCCAGGCCAAAATCCCACATCCTAATAAAAACCCTTTTAAACCTTGGAGGTGGAATATGAATTCTGTGCCATGGATTTATCACTGAATTTTATGTCCTAAAAAGCATGTAATTTTATGCTAGCATCCAGCAACTGTTTGCTCTCCAGAAATATTAGCTCTTTCAGGGTTCTGCTGTTGGACTGTACCTCTTATTTATAGATCATGCCAGCATGCAGATTTTTATTCATTAGAAACTCTGCACTGCACTAAAAACAAGGCCATCTATATGCAAGATGTAGGTCTAGGTAGATAAAATTATTATAGAGCATTTCAGTAACAACAGGGTAAATTCAATTAGCCCTAATAGTCTCTCTACTATTAAGATGTAGATGACACTGCATCATGGAGTCTAAACTGCTCATTCATCTTTGCAGCAAAGCAAACGGAAATTTGCTGCTTGCTCCACTTCCATATTCCAGGTGCTTTTGCTTCCCTGTTGAACTCTAATTCCTGGATCCCGATTGCTGGGATTCAGCTGCAACTTACTATGTCCCTCTTTGGGAGAAAGGGTGGACACTTTGTTCCCAAGAGTTGTTTCAAGCCAGACCATGGAAGACACACATCCATTACTGCAGTCTGACAGTGAGGTCTGCCAAGGGCTTGGTGCCCCCCAACACCGACATCTCTGACACAGGGCCTCCTTTGGGCAGCCCTGAATAAAGGACACAGGGTCTTCCTACAGCATGGGAGTGCAGGCACCTATCATGGAGACTGGAAAGGATACAGGTAAGGAGAGAACTCAACCAGATAATGGAAATTATAAGAAGAGTACCCCTCTAAGGTACTTATACTCCCTTCCCAAGATGCTGCTTAGTGGATCTTCTCCAGTGGATGCTGAAGACCACTTATTTCCTGTCTCCTGAAGTATATACTGAGGAGGGTATATTGGTATCCTCTCTTCGAGTCTTAGCATCCTGGCTTGCAGTAAAATATAGCTCTGAAAATTCAAGACATTTTGCAGTTGCTGGTGTTAGCTGTGCATTTTGAGCAGCAAAGATATTTTTTATGTTCCTTGATGGAAACAAATCACCACTTATTTCCTTACCATAGCTATATTTTTTCATGGCTATGTTAAAGACTGAATTATTTGCAAATTACCACTACTACTATATCATTACCTCTTCACTATTGTTTAATCATTAGTTTCTCAGTGATGCAAGAATTATAGAGTTTTGTTTCAGCTATTAAAAAACAAGCAGGTGATAACTTTAAGTAGCTTTATATGCACAGAGCTGAGTAAATATCCATAAAAAAGTAAAACAATCTGACAAATGCTTAGCAGAAGAGACAACCAAAATCCTGTTCAATTTTCACAGAAAACTTCACATAAAGTATTTTTGTTTCAAAATGTACCATGACTATAGTTTTCTAGAAATAAATTAAATTCCATGTCTTTAAATTAACTCCCTTCCAACAGGATGAAATTGTAATCAAACTAAAAGGTTTACATTTGTCCTTTGTCAAAAATTATACAGAAAAATTTGAGATTTCTCATGCAAGCACCTCAATTTTTCTTAAAGATATTTTTCTTTATTCATTCTACAATAAAATGTCAGGAGACTATGAATTTTCACCAGATTTCATGCAACTTCAGCACCAAAACTGAAGCAGAACTGGAGGGCTGGAAAATCACTGTTTTGGAAATACACACTTTAAGTGGTCATGCAGTCTGCATGCTGTATATATACCACTAAAAAAATGTCCCTAATGATTGCTTTGTGTTGCTTGCATAGCTACTGATCATAATCCTCGTGATCTTTCCTTTTTTCTGTGTGCAAAATGTCGTGAAGGCAGAGCTGCCACCCAGCTGGGTACCATTTTCATGTCATGCAGCTCAGGACATGGCAGTGTGACAGTGTTACAGCACGTGGAAATGTGTTGAGGATACAAAGCCCTGGTAGGATAAAACTAGAAGACTGCACAGCAGAGAGGGAGCCAAACTTACTGCCACCTTGCCCCAGCTGTCTTTTGGGATTCCTGCTGGCGTGGGCTATTCCCCAAACTGTGCACAGGTACTGTCTGGAACCATCAGCTGTTACAAGTCAAAGTCATGGTGTCAGGGTGTTGGTTATTCAACCAACTGGGATTTGCAGTCTGTGCTCAAAGTGGCACTCCAACCCTTCTTTCTTAAATAATATGGAGTGCTTCCAGGATTGGAGCTGGCAGCACAGGTTTGGGGATCAGAATAAACAAAGAAGAACACTGCTGTGCATGTCATCAAATGGAAGTCAAATATTATATAGAGTCCAGGACAGGGAAACTGCCCATATTCAGAAAGGAAGCTTAATCATGTTGCTAACTATAGCCATGTGCTCAAAGCCCTGTTGAAATCCCTGGCACCGAAGCACAGGCTATAAGCCCTTTCCCTGAGTCAAGGCTTCCAAGGCTGCCAGGTGATTCCTGCGGGTGAGCAGATTTGCACCGCCTGTTCACAGAGCCCAAATTGGGGCAGAGGAATTGCAAGCAGATCCGTGCCAAAATAGTCACATCCATCAACTACCATCTTCAGGGAAGATGTTGTAAGCTGTTTTCCACTGTTTCTGGATCTTAATGTGGGACTTGGTACATGTGTAATGCAGTGGGAAAACAATGGGCTTTTTAAAAATTTTATTCCAGGGCACTATTCCCTCACAAAGATCATTAAAAAATTATCTGCTAGGCATCCAAAAGCTTCCTCCTACTCCTTTATTGCCTGTTTTCTAGGTATTGTTACACATCATGCTATCAAGTGTTAAAAAATACTTTAAAATTTTTCCTCTATCATGCAGGGAACAGCATGAAAAAATTCTCTCTGGATTCATACAGCAACACAGTGGTCTACTAGTCTGCATTTTGTTGTTCAAACAAGATCAAGTCCTCATTATCTGACACTGTATAAACACATTAAAAAACAATCCCGTACCTAATGGGCTTTTAGTTTAAATAGAGCAACCAGTCATGCAAAGGATGCTTTTCTATCTCATATCTATTCTACTGACGAGGAACTGAGGCGCAGAGAAGTGATAAGACCAAGAAAACTCACACAGGAATTTTATCAGACACCCAGGAATCAAGCTCAAATTCCCAGAATATCAGCTCCATGTCTTAATGTCAAATCAGGCCTCTGTATGATAGGTGCATTCAAAATGCTTCAAGTTGAGAGACATGCCAAAAGCAGACACATTCTGCCAACAGTGTAAACTAATTGCATTTTAATAATTACTTCAGTTTCAGTAATTTGAACTGTTATTCACAGCTCAAACAGGGAATGTGTGGGCTGTACTTTCAAATTAGGTTATTTAATCTTCACACATTTCTTTTCACACTGGACAGAAGTGACTTTATTTTGCCATATTACTCCTGGCCTGTGATTAACACCCAGGTGCTGGCCTGTGAAGCACCACAGCAACTGAAATACAGTTGAATTTCCAAGGCAGAAAGTTGTGACTGGCAGAGATACTTGATAAAATCATATTGAGCTAATAAATACAAAAAATGAACTTCAGCCTTGTTAACTGCATCCAGAGAGGAATGGCTCAGAAACAGATTGTGTTCTTTGACTGAAATGAGGCAGCATTGGATGCTTTTCCATCTTTGGGAACCTGGAAGTTTCCTCATCCCAGTAGAGTGCTGGATTTTTTTGGGCAATCTGTATTATTTGACCAGTTTTCAGGATTTTTACCAGGCCAACTTTTTTTTTGCCTCTGCTGTATTACTTTTATCAGATGCAGCATTTCAGGTTCAAAACTGGCTCATTAAGTCACTGCTGACTTTCCACACTTGAGGTGTGGTGATTTGTTCACATAAAAAAAAGCAAACAGTAGGATGGCTCACAATTAATGAAAGGGTCTGAGTTAATTCTTGTGCAACACCAAAGCTGAAATGCTGTTAAAAATAAGCAATCATAGTTCATGCAGAAGGAATGAAGTAAGAGCAACACAAAGGTTTGCCAGTCTGTAAAGAGGAGATCCAAACATGGAAGTCATGGATGTCCCATCACTGGAAGTTTTCAAGGCCAGGCTGGATGGCACTCTGAGCAATCTGGTCTAGGGGAAGGTAGCTCAGTCCATGGCAGAGGGGTTGGGACTAGAGGATCTTTAAGGTCTCTCCCAAACCTAAACTGCTTTATGATTCCATGAAAACATGCCAGGAGCTGGGGAAACAGTAAACTAGGCCTAGCTTGTTGGTCAGCAGATCCTTTAATTTGTGCTTGGCAGACAGTCATAGAGAGGGAGGTAGACCAAGGGGTTGTGCTACAGCTGCATTTCTGCCAGGCAGCCAGGACTCCTGGAAGGTTGCTCACTGTGTGCAGCCTAAATCATCTTTCAGATGTTTTCCTTTTGAAGTTACAAGATGATTTTATTTCCTTCAGTAAAATCAATTTTAAAAGAATAGAAAAACAAATAATAAAAAACACCAACAAAAAAAGAAGCCCAGTCTGGCCAGACAGCTTGTTTACCTAGACTAATACAAACACCGCCAGCCAAAGCACACTTTGCCAACTCCCTCCTAATTTCCAGCTGATTTTGCCTTCCTATACATGCAGCAGCTTTTTCTCCTGTGTTTTAGCAGTGGTATCTTCCAATGTTTGACACTGCACTGTTACTTTTCCCCCTCCCCATCAAAAGCATCACCCCAGTTTCTCTCTTCCTAACATTTGCAGGGTTCTAGCACAGGTACAGTTTTTGGCTCAAGGTGAAATAGACCTGAGGCTGTCAGAAGAATGCTGCAGGAACCAGAGGTAGTGCCAGAGCCCTCCCACGCTGCTTCCGGATCCAGAGCAGGAGCATTTCACCTTTGCAGTAACTCCTCACAAGTTTTGCTACACCTTTTATGTTCAGCCTGATAATTTCTCACCCTCAGCATCTTCCAGAGACCAGTTTTGAAAGGCTGAAATGTGGTTTTTTTGCAAGGACAAGCCACAACCACACTCCTTCAGCCTTCAAAGGCTGAAGTGCAGGAATAAAGAACTTTCATCACTCTCAGTCTATTCACACTGCATGTGGGAATAAGACATATTCTAAAAGACCCCCATGAATGTGCTCTCTTGGACACTACTATGTTTGTAGAGAACATCAGTGTGTCTGTCCTGACTGTTTTGGCTCCGAAGATGAAGGTGTTGTTGAGGACAGCAAATTATACAGGTGATGGAAGGAACTAGGAGCCCCCTTCACACAGCCTAGGAGAGGTGCCTTGCTGATGTATTGCAGTTTCTTTCATGACTGTAGGCACCACAGCCTGGCATCTCTAAGGAGCAAGAGAGTGAATTTCATGGGTCTTTTGAGCTCAGAAGAGATTGTATACACAGTTCAACTCTCCACAACCACAGCTCCACCCTCTCCACAGACTCAAATCACCACAATATCAAAGATCTGTATGAGCCCAATATAGTGTGACAGACTTAAGGCCAAGCTCAATCAAAAAGGTTTTCAGAGCATTGTTATCTGTTTCCAGTTTCTGTGTGCTCCCATTGAAGCATGTCCCTGTGGTGGTGGAAGGTTTTTGCCCCAGGACAATTAAACAGAACTGGAACTTCTGCTGATTTTGCTATATTAATGGTCACAGCTGGGATACTAAGGTCTTAGTTTATCTCAAGGGGAGCCATACTGAAATTATTCAAGCCAAAAGGGCATTGTCTCAGCTCAGATTACCACTTGATTCCAAGTGGTTTGATTATTCTATCAAATTTCAGCCTGTATGCCTTTCTACCTGCAGATTTCTGGGAGCACATGGGTGGGGTTACATCCTGCTGGCTTTTGAACCTTCTGAATTCACCTTTTTAGCTCATTTCATGGCTAAATGGATGTTTCATGGTCAGAAACATGAGGTACTTAAAATGTCTCCAAGAATTTCACCTAGAGGGCATATCTGTGAGGATTTGTAACAGTGCAACACACAGTTCATACACCAGACGTGATAGCAGCAGTGCAGTGCAGTGATACAACCAAGCTCTTCAGCTGGGCTAATTAACTCAGGCCTACCTTTACACCAAGGTCAACTTCCAGTTTGTCCACTGCTAATTCACAACACAGACCAGCCCTGCCCTAGAGAAACACATCCTCACTTCCAAGAGGATGGAGGCTTGAGAAGATTCATAGCTTATCCAAATTGCCTGAAGCCAACAGAGTTTGTGTCCAAGGGAGTCCCAATCATCCCTTTCCACATGAGTGCTTGTACACTTTTTGGAGGACCCAGGATGATGAGTGAGTTCATGGTATTGAAGTTGGTCTTTTTGCACTCCAGGATTGGCATATACTTTCCCCTTCTGAAAGCACTCTGAAAAGCCAGGGCTGAATTATATTATGGTGCGAGGAACACATCCCAGGCTCATCACTGGTGGTAATAGCAGTCCCTCTGGTCTCATGTACTGCAATTCAATAATCCATTTTTAACAGTTGGTGGTGGTGATCTAACCCATCTGATTCTTCACTTCTGAATGCAGTTAATTAGTTATGATCATTAGCAGAGTTAAAGCTCTCCATTCCCCACTTGGGAGTACAGTAGCCACAATCTTACAACCACCTACTTTACTTTCCATCTTGGCTTCCTGAGAAACAGAGTCCAACACCTTGATTAGAATTTGAGTCTAATGGGTATAAAAGCAGAATAAAACAGTAATTCAGCAAGGCAGACTGTTAATACCATTTCAGCCCTTTCTCCTTTTTACAGATGCAGTGCTCTGTACCAAGCACAGGGCCCACACAGACCCCAATCCTGCAGGCTCTGTGGCAGCATTTGTAGGGTCTGGCTTTTCACTGGCTTCCAGTGAAAATCAAGTTCTGAATCCCTGCCAACATTAAGTGAGACAGAATCAGCTCCTCTCAGAGGCATGAGAGGACAGCAAATCTTTAAACTTGCTTTTGATGTCTTTTGCTTAGCAGACACACACTGCCAAGGTGTGTCCTCTAAGATTAAGGTTTTAATGTGATTCCTCAAAATTATTAAATGTGAGTTTTGACAGTGCCAGCTCTCTCACAGTCCTCTCCATATGGCAGCTTTCATATCACATACAGTGGTGGGCTCCTTTTCTAGGAAACCCCATTTCCAGCGTTGTTTTCTGCTTTAAATCTCCATCCCTACCAAAGCAGACACAATGCTTTACCACAAAAAAACTTTTCATATTATTATATACAAAGAGAACCTGCTCAGAACAACAAACACATTGCATCAGCTGGGGAATGTTTTTACTAGCACCAAGGATATTCCTCAGATATCAAAACCCACTCTTCCAAATCTATCGTGTGTGTAGGAAGTGAGTAAACTTTCCAGCTCCCTAACTTTACATCCCATCGATGTCTCTCATAAAACTTGAAAAATGATGTTTAACAACAATGTATTCTTTGTGTCCAAAATTTTCTGAATTCTTTCCCTCTCCAAGGACATGTGGATGACAAGCAATATTTTTGGAGCCTCTCTAGTTTATTTTTCCCTGCCTCTTTGTTTCTTGCTTGATGGCAGACTGTCTACCTCTACTGGGATACAGTTAGTCCCCACTACAATCAATTCTAATATCATTGAGTATTATTATAAATTGAGATGGAAACTGGGGAATAGGAGAAAATAAGCATGCACAATACAGGAAAAGGCAAAGTTCTGCAAACTCCTGTGAATGTACACATAAGAGGAAGGCCTGAGAACTCTACTCCTGGTTATGCTTTTGAAGCCTTGTAGAGAAAGTGTACATTTGTTTCCTCCAAAAGGACAGTCTTGCCTTCTCTGCTCTGTCATGTCTTTAGTGGAGGAGTTAAGGACCTCCGCAAACTGCAATGTGTAACACCCAAGTGTGGAAGGTCCTGGGAAGCAGAGGAATGCATCAAACCCACAAAAATTATCAGGAAAGTTAATACAGGGTTTGCTAGGAATTCCTGACTGCAGTCTTACCTGCAACAGGCTCCTAATGGGTCTCTTTTCAGACAGACCTCATATATGTCAGTATAGATGCTCATGTGAGCATGAATGAAAGATCAAACTGAGGTGAGAGTGCCCACTGCCAGCATTAGGGCAAATGAAGACTTTCACATTGACGTCTGGTGTCAGAGAGCCTGGAGAGTGGGAAATGAGACTGATTAAGGACAATGGGGTTTGGTCATTGTCTCCAAGTGGTTCAGATTTCCTCAGACTGAGAAGGTTAAGCTGTAATTTAAGTTCAACAACACAGCACACTGTAGGAAATGCAAAAGGTGAGAAGGCTCTCAGATAATGTGGAAAAAGCAGGTTTTAGAAATAAAGCAAAAATTTTAGGATCAGCTGCAACTGCAAAAGCCTGAAGTTAGAAGTAGATACAGTTATCTAGGTAGCAAGGACACTAAAACAAGGGTTAGTGTCTCTAGGCTTGGCTCAGAGAAGTCTTGAAGCTGCAGAAAATGTGCTTAGCAAGGATACTGAAGTTTTAAGCTTAATAATGGCATATCGTGCAATAATACAAGACATACAAGTGAGTATTGTTTGTAACAGGTGTACGTGTGCCTTTTAGTGATTGGTTAGAACACTTCTCTGTAAACTTCAGAAGCTTGCTATTGGCTGAAAAGATTTTAAGAATGTTCTGCGACTAAGAAACTTCAGGTTGTCAGCAGGCGTGAGCCGTGTACATGAGGCTGATGCCTGAATGATATCATAAATAAAAAGCTCGAGGAACGCCTGCCTGAGCCCCCGTCCTGTTTATAACGGATACGCCGACAGCACACGTTCCTAGAAATGCCTGTCAAGCCACAGACACTCAGCAGGCTTGTAGACTTCAAATAAAAATAGTTATTCCCCAGTGACACACAGCATCTATTCCCCAGTTCTCTGAAACAGAACCACCATAAATGGTAACAAATGACACTGCCCATGAAGTGCAAAACGTGTTATGTTATTTAACATCGATTGTTCCATATAATTAAGGGAGCACAATTACTTAAACATGCTTGTGATGTAAACAACCACGCAAATTGCATTTCTAACTACTATGACTGTACCCACAGGGTAATTAGAAGTAGCAATTTATTACTCAGTATAATAATTAGAAGTAATTACCTACAAGAAGTAATTAGAAATAGTAATTCATTTCTTAATGCAATGAGCTTCTTTTGCAGCATGTGTGTGTGCATACATGTATGTTCGTGCGGATAATTATCATAGAATTATAGAATATTTGGGATTGGAAAGAACTTTTAAAGGTCATTTAATCCAACTTCCCTGCAATGAGCGAGGACATCTTCAACTATTTTATTCTACGATGTAGACCAATGTGACTTTGAATGTTTCCAGGGATGGGGCATCCCTTGGCAAACTTTTTCAGTGTTTCACCCTGCTGCACTCTTAGTGTATTGCTTAAAAAAATGCATTTATTCAGGGCTTCTGACTCTAATGTAAGATTGATTATAACCCTATACTAAGTACCTCCAGACTTTGTTTCTCAAGAAGCAAATATCCTTCAGCCAATATGCTGGCTTTTTTCTAAGGTCAAATAGTGGATGGACAGCCACAATGAAAAAATCTATAATAATAACCAGATCCAAGATCATTTTCATCTTTTCATTTGCTCACAGCTCCTCATGGAATAGCAACCACAGGTGAAGCACTGGAATAGAACCTAGAGTTCATTAACAGTGACACATAATGATATTAGAAAAGCTGTAGATTATCTGTACCCTGGTAGAACTACTGTGTACTTACTTATTAGCATTTTAGAATGTTCCCTGGCCTAAATTAATAGGTAACAGGAAAATAAGAAAGCTGCCCAGGCAGTCTAGTGAAAATGTGTTTTGTACTTTGTAGACACTGAAAGGCTGAGCAAGCTGGAGGTGTTTAGCCTGGTGGAGAGTTAGAGGGGACAATATTGCTCTCTACAACTCCCTGAAAGGAGATTGTAGCCAGGTGAGGATTAGTCTCTTCTGCCAAATAACAGGCAATAGGACAAGAGAAAACGGCCTCAAGTTGTGCAAGGAGAGGTTAATCTTAATCTAGAATAGGAAAAATTTCTTCATGGAAAGGGTTGTCAAGCATTGGAACAGGCTGCCCAGGGAAGCGGTGGGGTTATATCCCCGGAGGTATTTAAATGATTTGTAGATATGACACTTGGGGTCATGGTTCAGTGGTGGACTTGGCAGTGCTGGGTTAATCGTTGGACTCAATGATCTTTGAGGTCTTTTTCAACCGCAATGATTCTATGATAAGGTCTTTGTATAAAGCACCCCAATTCCTACCTCCAGGAGGTTGCAAACCTTAGGGGAATACAGCAAGGAGAACCAGTCAGATTTCCAGGAGGCAGAGTTTGTCTCAGGAAATATAAACAACCTGTGGTTGTTTATAGGGAAACCAGGTGAAAGACAAACACCATTTCAAAAGTAGAAAACACTGGGCTAGTCCCAATACAAGGAACAGTGAGACTACAAATGAACATTAATACATGAACATTCATCATATCTATTACTGTTTTAGTATACTGTCTTGCTGAAAATCTTTTGGTCTAAAAAAAAAGGTCCCTCTGTTGTTCAGGATGGTCTGGGTTAAAAACTTGCTTTCAAAACCTCTCCTCTCTCTCCTCCTTCTTCTGGTGTAGAAATGCTAGCTGGAACAAGTCTAGCCTGGGAATGTGTTGCAGCAGGGTGTCTGCAACCTTCTCTGGTAGAGAGCTTTGCCCACGGAAAGAATCAGAGAACGATATTTTTATGGATGTTCATGGATGTTCTTTATTCTTCCCAGCTCCCTCATGGCTGGGGTGTGGCCCAGACTGACCACCCCTGGGCAACTCCCAGAGTTCCCCGGGCAGGGGCCGTGAGCAGCCAATGGGGTACAGAGCTTGGGTACATGTGACCAGGGAGCAGGGGGCGGGGAACCCCGTGTAACTCATGGGTCCCACCCAGGGCCCATCACCCCGGGAATATTCCCCAACAGGAATATTGCAGCAATCTGCAGTCATGGCAGGCAGTGGAGACTTCCTAGCATCTCTGTAGTTGTACTAGTTTGAAATCAAACCAGTGGGAGATCGCAAGTCAGAATTATAATTTAATGGGAGAAAATTATAAGAAAATAAATAAATGCAGTAGTACAAGGATACTGACAAAGTCAAAATACAACCTGGCACTCTATGGTGGTGGCAGTCCAAGCAAAGCAGTTCTGTTGAAGCAGTGATCCTGTAGGAAGAAGGGTCTGAAAGTCCAGCAATAGCTCTTGTCCTCTGCAAGTCCAGTAGGCAAGCGCTGGTGTGGTGTTCAGAATCTCAGTTTATATCCAGGATGGAATGCTTGGTTCCTCCCTCTGGGCGGAGCATCTCACAATGGGATGGTGAGTCATGAGATAAGGCACTGATGGCCCATTAACAGAAAAGAGTACAGAGGAAGTAGGCAAGGAAAACAGTGCTCCACCTGGTTCCAACAGCTCACAAAGATGGTGACAGAATACACTTCAACCCAGAACAATAGTCTATTTACAAGTTATACAACTGCCACCTAATCCAAAACCCTCCCATTCTTCACCTAGCTGCTGTTGAATGTTCATATTCAGTCAAAGATTTGTCAGTTATCTTTTATCTTGAACAAGTTAAACCACAATCCAAAAGTTACCGGAAGTGTCCAAAGTCTCAGCTATTGTCTTGTCTGTTGTTCCAACTCCATTTTCCACCCAACAATTTTTCTCTTCCCAGCCTTCAAACACATTTTCTAAAGCAGAGTATATACAGAATCACACAGAATCGAGTAGGTTGGAAATTACCTCTGAGATCATCAAGTCTAATCAGTGACTTAACATCATCTTGTCAACTAGACCATGTCAGTGTGTACCACATCTCCACCACCTCCCTGGGCTCCACCACCTCACTGTTCCAATGTCTAATCACCCCTTCATTAAAGAAATTCTTCCTAATGTCCAAACTATATCTCCCTTGGTGCAGTTTTAGACTATGTTCTCTCATCCTGTAGCTGGATTCCTGGGAGAACAGGTTGACTCCCACCTGGCTACAGGGTACTCCCACCTGGAACCACTTTTCAGGGAGTTGTAGAGAGCAAGAAGGTCTCCCCTGAGCATTCTTTTCTCCAGGCTAAACAGCCCCAGATCCCTCAGCTGCTCCTCATCAGACTTATGCTCCAGACTCTTCACCAGCTCCATTGGCCTTCTTTGAACTCAGCGTCCTTCCTAAACTGAGGCCCAGAACAGGACACAGGATTTGAGGTGTGCCAAGTGCAAGGGAAGAATCACTTCCCTCATCCCACTGGCCACACTTTCTGATATAAGCCAGGATGCCATTCTTGGTAACCTGGGAACACACTGGCTCAAATTCAGTTGTCTGTCAATCAGCACTCCCAGGTGCTTCTCCCCCTTCATTTCTCACTGGCCAGAGCTGGGTGACATTATTGAAGATAAGGCTGGAAAAAGCCCTATTGATTCCATTGACCCTATTTTTCCCAGATAAAGCACCCAAGGCAGGTGATTATTACTTTCCCCCAGAGCTTCACAGCTTTGACACCATGCAAAATCTATAAATGTTCAAAGATATAACTCTGGAAGGTGGCACAATATGGTGAGGAAGTGTTTAACAGCAGGACTGTAGCTGCTTGTGCTATCAACAGCTTTTAGCTAAAGGGATCTTGTTGCAGTCAGCCCTGAATCGAACGGAAGATCTCGGGTGTTACGAGGAGTCAGGGCCCCTCCCCTCCATGATATTGTCCAATTATGTAAACCCTAAGGATGTGACGTGGGTGCTCCACAGATTATATAAGGAGGCACCCACANAGGATCCTGAGAGGAGAACTCACTGTCATTCTTTTGTTAAAATCACACTCCTCTTCATCTCTTTGTGATGCAACATTTTCCCCAATAATTGATTCCTGGAGTTTCACCCCCAATGCAAACATTTTAACATGATTTGGCATTCATTCCACCACATCAGTGAATCCAGCTTTGTGAGTTATGAAGTTAGAGAATCAGCAATTAGGTAAATTACAACTGTGAAAGGTAAAAGGGAAATCCACCAAATTAAGAAGAAAAGCAAAAACAAATCACCTTTACGTTTAAAATACAAATTAAAATTACCATAGAAGATTTGGAGCTGTATTTCCTGACTGTCAAGTCATTGCCTTCAGACTAATGTTTAGGCACCTGTGCTAAAACAATCATCTTGAGTAGAATTCCTTAGAGAGAAGGAAGAGCATTCAGAAGATCCTTTTTCACCATATTCCTTCTCTTGTTTAATTATAACCATGGTCATTATCGCTGAGGTGTGGTTAAGCACAAGAAAAGTGAAAGCAGACTCCAGTTTTGTTTACTGATTTTGTTATCATCATTATTCTTTATTTCATTTCAGCTATTTTACTTTCATTGTAATTATTCATAAGTGGAGAAAGTCAACATCTCTGACAAAGAGATGGATCAGGTAACTATCCCAGATGGGGAAAGAACAGGGATATTCACTTAAAGGTCATCCTGATCTGAAGGTGTGGTATGGCTGCCACTGAAATGAAAAGCTGCAGTCTGTTGCTAGTGTCCCTGCCCATGTCAGAGACATTGGAACTAGATGATCTTTAAGATCACTTCCAACTCAGACCATTCTCTTTCTATAATAACAAGTTTATAACTGTAGAAAAGAGTCATTGCTCACGTCCTGGTAAGCACTGACGGTTTCCAACAAGGATCAAACACAATTTTCCTAAGTGCACTATTAATGGATAATTCTTCATTTCCTACATACAGAAACTCCATGGCAGGGGAGTTGGAACTAGATGATCTGTAAGGTCCCTCCCAACCCAAATCATTCTACAGTTCTGTGTTTCTATGAACTTGCCAGATTTACCTTCTGGAGAATTTTACCTTTGCCTAAGATCCATTTATTCCATTCCCAGGGTTATAAAGGCCCTCTAAAAACAGTCTCAGCTAGGTTTCAACTTGTACATCTCTTATGTGCTTTAATAAAAGCAAGAGAGAAATTTCATCCCTAGCTCGACAATTTCTTGTCCTCAGGCCACAGGTGATAAAGTAAGGAATGGAGGGTAGAACAGCAGTTAATCATTGCCCTCACCTTCACACATAAATAGGAATCTGAAATTTCAATGGGGGCTTTAGTTTATGTCAGTGAGGCTGCCAGTTCCACAGATAGGATTGTTTGTTTGTTTGTTTCTGGAAGCATGAAGTCAAATTAAGATGCATTTTGGCTAAAGGCTTTAGTCGGCATGAGTTGTGAAATTGCCTTTTATGCAGTTAGCATGACACACTACAATCATGCTGAGAAAGAGATGGTTCACCCCATTTGTTAGCTTAGTGGAAAAGTGTAAGAAAGTTCAAAGGACAACTAAAGTCTACACTAGTTTGTTACTAGTCTTCCTGGTACTGTTCAAGCAAAGAACAAGCAGCGTTTCTGTGTGAAAGGGTTTTCAAGTACTCAGGATTCCCATAGCCAGATAGAAAGAGCTAGGCAAATCTCATTTGTGCACTTGAATCATAGAATGGCTTGGGTTGAGGGAACACCTTTTACTGCACCAGTTGCCCAAAGCCCAATCCAGCCTGGGCTTGAACACTTCCAGGCATGGGATCTGCACAATTTATGGATGCATCTGTTCTTGCCATGGTGGAGGTGCCAACTGAGACAGAGCTTCAGGCTGTGGACACAGCCCTGGAAGTCTCCAACTGCAGAAAGTGCAGGAATGAGTGGAGAAAGAGGGTGTTTCCTGTGGGGGAGTGATGGATACAGTTGACAAGTAAAGGATTTGGGATGATATGAACAAAAGAGAAAAAAATCAACAAACAGGACTTAAGTAGCAACACCCAAAACATTTGCATGTAAGTGAGAAAGAGCTTGCAAGGCATGATTATGGGAAAAAGCCCAGAGTCTTTTGGGGGAAAAGAGAGTTTTCCTCTGCACATCAGAAAACACTTTCTTACTGTGAGGGTGACTGAGCATTCTAAAATGTTCCCCACAGAGGGAGTAGAGTGTCCCTGCTTGGAGATATTCAAAATCCACCTGGATATAGCCTTGAGCAATCAGTTCCGTGAGGTCCCGCTTGAGCAGGAAAGGTTAGGTCAGGTGGCCTCCAGAGGTCCCTCCTGACCTCAACTGCTCTGTAGTTGTGTGAGTCATAATATGATCAGTTTTGAAAGCTGTGAACTACTTTCAGTGTTTGAATACAATATATTATTCGGAATAATTAGTTATTTCTTTAATGAATAACAAAGAGTATTTAACCAGATGGTTTCACTGTCATCTAAAAGAGAAAGCCTTCAGACCTGTTCAGCTTTCATTTAGGAAACACTCATATTCTGCTCCTGATGACACCAAAATGTCATCAAAGTGATAAGATTATCAGTATTACCATCGATGTTAGACATGATCCTCCATATAAGCCAAGTAGAACAGCCTTGGTGTCAAAGTGACACCAGAAAAAGTAGATGAATAAAGATGGACACAATGGTTTAATCATAAATAAAAGCCAGGAGGAGAAGCAGGCACACTGTGTCTAGCCAGCTTTCCTATAGCATGGCATATGAGGAAACCTGCTGTTCAAATTCCACCATGTTTGGGTAAGTAGTAGACTCCTCACTGATATTTATGTTCCTACAAGGTCTAAAAAGCAAGACACCGCAACAGAAACAGGTGAAATCTTCACAGATTCACACCGGTAACTCTTAAGCTCCTCAAGCAATTTCTGTGATTAGATGCAACCTGCTGTGCATCCACAACAAGACAGTCCTAGAAACCATGGTCATAGGGGATGAGATTAAAAGGTGAAGACAGAGCAAAGATTACAAACAAATGTTAATGTGAGTCAGTTACTAGATCACTCATGATCAAATCTATTCCAAAATCAGGCTCCATTAATCTGCTGCTCACAAATTGTTGTTTACAGATTTTTATTTTGTCTTATTGTAAATAAGATCATGAGCTTAATTGGATATTTACATTCATTTTTATCTGAGTGAAATGGGCCCTTGGCTTTTAATTAATCAGAAGCATTTTATTGCTGTTACTTTTACTAAAGCCGTATAGAGTCATATTTACTGAGAGAGAAACAGTTATGTGACTGTCAGTAGAAACCTGGCATTAAAAAAGACTGACCCTGCTTTTGTGGACACTCAGTCCTGCAACGAGTTAGGCATGGTATTCCTTGGGGTTTGCATGAATCTGAACAGACATGTCAAAGTGTGAGTTTTGCGAACATTTTAATTTGAATCAGAAGGTCATTCACACATGGATTCTCCAGATCAGTCTCACTTTTATGCTTTCTCTCCAATCTAGAGTTGTTACAGAATATATAGACTGGGTTCCTGCTGAAACTAAAGTGGCTTTAAGAGTGCCTCCACCTAATGCACTCCAACCTCCAACGGATATTCAGCCCATGGAAACAGGTGGGAGCTAATCCAAAGTAGCCTGTGCACTGTGAAGAACACAGAGAGTGAATAGCAAGGTCTTTAGCATTCAGTGTTTCATTCTACAGATCTGCTCCTATTGCACCACACTGTTTGCAAATTTAAGTACCACTCCTATGACTGCAAGACTGGGATCTAAGATGAGACATCTCTGTAAGTAGGGCCTGAAAATGAATATTTACCATGTTTATGCCATTGGATGGTATATAAATGGGATATGACTAGTGCACCTAGCAAGTTCTAGCTCTCTCTCTAGAGCTGAGTTTTACACTTACTGCTTACATATAAGAAGATTCAACTCAGAGATTCCTCAAATTTCAAAAGCTTTGATCTTGGAAAGTGCTCTCTGCTTGTAACACACCCACAAACACATGCATGTTCACATAAACACACTCAAATATTTATACAAAGTGACATTTAAGGAGTCATTACTGTTGTTGCTAGAGCTTCTACTTCAGATTTTAAATAGATCACTACACCATATATACCATTTTCATATTTAATATTTTATTTATGAAAATGTTTTTCTAATAATACAAGTGGTTTATTTTCTCTTTCATAAATGAGGAAAGAGAACTCTTGTTTTGTCTTTTTTTAACACCAGGTTAAGATGAAAACAGCAATGGCAGCATTGCCGTTCTGATATAAACACAATTTAGCTACATGAAACAAAAACTCCTTCCTAATGAGGATTTTATTTCTGCCACTTGAAGCAAAGAATCATTTTGTTAACAATTCACCAAGACCACTATTTTGATATTAACAAGTCTAAAACCCATTATCTGGCTAGAAAACTAAGGGACACCAAACTCTGCATTGATTTTTCAATCTCAGAATTTTTTTTAATCACAGTTTTATTATCTCATCTGAGAATCTGGAAGGGAAGGTATCTGGAATGTTTGCATGAAAATCTTGATTAAAAGTGCCTTCACTGTCACCTTGTTCAAACTAATTGGCTTAGTGGGCTATGTGAATGTTTTACTCCTACTTGTGCCAGTTGCTGGGAGCTCATTACACTCTAGTTAAAGGTGGCTCCTGGGAAAAAAAAATCAAAGCAAAATTTTAAAGCATCAGAGCTTTCAGTTCTATTCCTGTTAGGTACAGCACACACAACTGCTCTGTCTTGGTTTCCATGTCACTGTAACTCTCCTGAAGTCACAAGTGTTAAGTCCTGAATCAAGCACATCTTCACTGGCCAGACCTTGGGGACTTGCAAGAGGTTGCAGTCCCAAACCCACCACTTTCCCCTCTACCCAGAACAGCCTCATTACCTGAACACACACCAGGAGGCAGGCAGTGCAGCACCCCTGCCTCCTCCATGTTGTCATAGGAGCTATCAAATGTTCCAGGCACAGTACAATTGCCAATATAGACACAGCTCCATCACACAACCTGTACATGCATAGGACATGGAGAGACCCAAAGCAATGAGCCTTCACCCAGCCTTCTTCTTCCTTCTTCTTCACCCTCTCCATAAACTCATAACCGATAGTTGTTAGAGAACAAAGTGGATGCAGAGTTTCTACTGCACTTTTTTTTAAGTTTTACTAGTTTTCAAATTAAAATATACCTTTTTTTTTTCATTTATGTGTCCAGAATTTTTTCAAAACCCACTCTTTTTGCTGAAAGCTGAAATGCCCAATGTTCTCTATTGTCAACAACAACAAAAGTAGGGGAAAGTATACTTTTTGCCTCAGTGGCGCTGGATTTTGCTGGAAAAAATATATGCATGTAGATTCAAACTGGCCCAGTTTATGGCTAACTCTGGCAGGATGGATTTTTTTCCCATTAAAAAGAGAATCCAGCCTACCTGCAGGCATTTGTAGCAGATGAGGGAAATATTCAATCAAAAGTGAATGAAACATCAAGGGAGCCAGTAGAGCTAAAGAAATCCCTAATGCTTTGCTTCACTAACACTTCTCAGAAATCACTGATTTAGGGCTTAACAGGATCTTAAGCACAGGAGCCAGATAAGCTCAATATTATCATGTCAATTTGTACACCAGCTAAGGATTAAGTGAGGTCTCAAGCTCTATGGAAGCTTTTCTCATTCAGCCCCTGGAACTGTTGCTTTGTACAGCTAACCAGCTTTTCCACCAGCTCCGGCCACTAAAGCAAACTTCAGGATTACTTGGCAGAGACTAATGTGAAGATACAGCAGGAGCAAGTACCACACAGAATAGGCACCAATGCCTTTGGGAGAAGTCATTTATTTTGTTGGAAGCCTGATTTTGTTTGTTATCCTTTAGAAAAAATGATAGAACACAAAGTTCTAGTACCTCCAGCCCTGAGTCATTATTTTCTTGCATGGTGCCTAGTTCTGTGCTTCATTGGAAGTGCTATGTGGGGATTACTTGCCATCTAAAATAATATTAGCAACACATAAATTACATACCTGCTGCTCTATGAAAAGAAGCCTCAGGAAGAAAGCTTAGCAACCAAAATTTCTTCTGCACATGCATCACTTGCCTGTGAGCTGCTATTCTTGTTATTAAGCAGGAATGCCATTTCCCAAGCTTGACTATCAGAAAGAGATAGAAGTTATTCATCAGTCAATGTCAAATCAATGTCCATCAGTCAGCACTTTGGCTGGCACCTTTATGTTGACTGTGAAATGAGTGAATATAAATTGAGAGGGCTTTACTGTTTTTTAATGACAAGGGGAAGACACGGAGGGCTAACAGTGCACCTTGGACATAGTCCACATTAGGTAAGTGCAAGGTGAATTCTCTGGTGAATTCTCTCATATGGTTTTAATGGGTCACGGGACTTTTTGTTCTTGCCTCTGCTCTTTGTTCTTGTGCTGGGCACAATTCAGCAGCAGTTGACCCCAGCAACAACATGGCTTCAGAGAAGAATAAGGAAGGGCATGTGTTGTAAGCGAAACCCAAGATTTCCAATAACTTATTCATAGAATGGGTTGAGCTGGAAGAGAGTCTCAAGATCATCTAGTTCTAAGCCCCCTGTCATGGACAGGGTTGCCACCACCATCAGGTAGCATTTCTTAGAGAAAGTGCAGTCAGCTTTCAACCATCTCAACTTCCGTAAAGAATAACAAATTAAATTTGTAAAAATAGAGATCATCACAGGAGATCACCCCTGAAGGTAAGGACCTAGAAAAGTTGAAACAGCGGTAATTAAAAGAAGGAGTATGAAGCTAGAGGAAGGTGTCTCACAAAAGCAGAGTTCTTCAGGAATAAATGCCGCCAGTTATAAGGATGAAAAGAGGAATCAACAAAAAAGTGGAGGAGACTGTCAGCAAGGCAAGTGGAAAACCTTCAGAACTAGTTAACAGATTAAATGATCGTAAAAGGCAAACTGGAAGACACATTACCAATGAGTTATAAACGGTTTTAAAAGCAGATGCTGCCAAAGAAGTCATGGTGCCCTCAAAAGAAAGCAAAAGCAGTTGTAGGATGCATTAACTGAAGTATTTCCCTTGGATTTGTGCAAATATTAACAGCATTGTATAGGATTTTAGACAGATCTCATTAGGAGTAATATGTGCTCTCTTTGTCATCGGGTCTCTGATCCGAGTTAATTCAGACTGAAGCAGTGGAAGATGGTGAGGGGACTGAGAAGCTTGTATTATGAAAGAAGCCTGGGAGACCTTGGTTTGTTTAACTTTCCAGATTAAAGCTGAGATGGATTGGTTTGCATCCTACAGACAAGCAGAACAAAAGTTTTTAAACAGATCATGGATAAACTTAAGCTACAAATTACGAGTTTTCTAACAAATGGAAAGTAGAGATTCTGGAATAGTCTTGCCACAATGAGAACAAGAGCAGTAAAACATTAATTGCTTTTAAAATAAGAAGATGTTTTTCTAAAAAGGGTAGATATGTCATGGCTGCATTCAATAACAGAGGCCAATGGTCAGAGGCTCCTGAGCTTCCTTCCTTTCCTATGTTCTCATGAATCCTCAGTCAGTGATATTTATGTAATTTGTACTGTGGCTGGGGACCCATCAAAAGCCTGTGTAAACTGCTGATGAAAAATGGGAAGTCACAGTGGCTCTTCCGTGACTTTCCATTTCCCTCATGCTGGTGTTATGACCCAAAAAGGGTTCTTCCTCAAAGTTCATATTTCATGCAAAAACCGTGGCAGGCAAAAATACATATAATCACAATATCATAAGATAGTTAAGGATAGAAGGGACCTTAGGGGGTCCAACTTCTAGCTCAAATCAGGCTTAGCTTTAAGATCAGACAATGTTGTCAAGTTGGTATGCAGTTGGGTCTTGAAAACCCACAAGAAGAGAAGCTGTAGAATATTTTTGGATAACCTGTTTCACTGCTTGACTGCCCTCATGGGGAAAAAGTTTCTCCCTTTTAAACAGCTGAACCTCTTCTGTTCCAATTTACACCTCTTGACTCTCATTTTCACACCATGCATCACCATGAAGAACCTGGATCCATCTTCTCAATAACCTCCCCACAG
>VZTN01005252.1:45176-170041 GCA_013400515.1 Erpornis zantholeuca | reverse complement strand
TGCACTTGCAGATTAGAAATGACAAAGGCAAAGGAGGAGGCAAAGCTGCACTTAGCATCTGCCATCCCTCTCAAACTGGAAATATGGAAACCAGAGGGGGTGAATATTCCCAAAGGAGTACGTGGAGCCTGTTTTGTCTTTTTTTCCTCCTAGAAGCAGCATGCAGTACTTTGTGAACTAAATCAAAAGAAATGCTTCTTGCCATTACACCTTCTTCCAAATTAGTAGCCCTGAGAGTGTCATTCTACAAGCAACATGAAGGCCAAAAATATGAAGACAACATCATACCAGCCTCAAAAGCATGCTGTTCTTATTGCAATAATGGACTCCCCTAGAAAACACTGTCTGCCCACACTTACTGGCTACTCCTGGCCAGACCAAGAGGAATTAAATACAAGGTTAAAAGGACTGAACACTTCCAAGTCAATACCTGAACTGATTGGATTAGTGAACCAACCAAAAACTTAAATCAATTCTCAGTTTTCCCATAATGGTGGAAGACAAATAGCAATAATTAAAAAATATCTTGTGGATAAAGACCAGGAAGAGCAGTACTTAGCCAAAAATCTAAATAATGCATTTACTGACAGAGAAATTATGTTTATTCCTGATAAGGAGGGAAGGGAAAGAAACAAAGCCGGGTATGTGCACTGCCATGTAGAATCAGCTGTTTGAGTAATACAGGACAGACCCACAAATTCTGCAGTGTCTGATGAAGGTTACATGGAAATTCACTGAGTTTGGAAAATGGGTATATCTGTTCTTGAAAGAAGTTTGCAACCTGCTTGATGCTGTAATTTCCTGCATTTCAAGGGATAAGTTGTTTTTTCTTGGTATCTTTTGCTGGCATTCTTGTTGTGAGGGGAAGAAATAATTAAACCAAAGAATTGAAGAATAACTACATTGTTCCACAGACAGAAATGTGAATGGGGGATGCAGAGATTAACAAGTCCTTAGAACTCCTGGGAAAAAAACCAACTGCCTGGCCCCAGTGTAGAGACAAAGACACCCTGAGAGCCCTGACATCTGCCTAGAAAAAAGGATGAACACCAGGAGCAAGGAGTGTTAAACACCTTGCAAGAAGTGACAGACACCTACTTCTATCACTGTTCAGCTAAAAACAAAAAAGCACATGGCAGATATGGCTGCACCAGCTGATCCCACCTCTGCACCAAATCTGAAGTGCCTTTTGAGTGAGGGCAGGGCAGGAAAAGCATTGGAGGCTTTCATGACAGGTCACTCTAGCACGAGATCAGGTTTCCTTTGGAGCAAACTCCGCCACATAAAAGATGCTCTCTGGCATAGTTTCTCCAGCATGAACTGTCACTTGAGTGACAAAGACAGCATACCATGTGTTACCCCATACCATTCTGCTGGTGACAAACCTACCCTAGAATTTCATCCTGAATGCTAAATGGTGGCTTTTCTCTGGAGTCTGAGTGATTCCATTTCACACCTTGTGCCTCCTCCTTCTGCTGATGTTTGCCTGAACTACAAAAACACATAGAGCAGTACCACGTGTGCAAAGTAATTTCTCTGGCAACTTACTAGCAGCCAATCTATGACTATTCAGCCAAGCACTGCCTCTGCTTAACTCTCACAGTTTTCAGAGTCTTGGAGCCTGGTTGGATCCAGCTTCCTGGGCAAAATTACTCTCTGGTAATAAGTATAGCTCACAGGCTGCTGGGCCTCCAAGGGAGGGGAGATGACCCCACCAGACACCTTTGCTCAGATGTAGCTGGCTGTGATCACAGAGTGCCAGTCCACATCTGTGAACAAGAGATACAAACAGTAGAGAGTGAAAAAAAATCTGCTCTCACCCCAATTGTGGCCATTTGAAACACTTCCCATGGGCCTTCTGAGCCTTCCTCTAAAACTGGGTGTGAGGGCTGTAAAACCAGACTCTCCAGTGCCAGATAAGAAATTGTAAAATCACTGAGCCAAAGAGAAGGTGGCTATTCCCTACTCTTATATATGGTGGTTCCTCTTCCTAGTCCTTCCCCCACCCCACCCCCCCCAACAAAAACCAAACCACCCTACAGCTGTTTAAACTGCTGTTTGCTTTAAAGCAGGCACCACAAATTGACTGGGTCTTCTCAGTGCATGCTGTTCTCCAGGCTGTTTTGCCAGGGATGGACCATGCCAGTGCCCCACTATGGCAGTAGCCTATGTGAGTAAACCCAACCAGAACCAGCCCTGGCTCACATTTACTCTGCATCATTGCGAAATACCACTCACCTGTTAACAGACACAGCAGCAGATTGCGTAGGAACTTCATGAGAGCCCTCACATTTTCAAATAAATGCTTTTTTGTCTGTGATGTTCTTTCAGAAGCAGTACAAATAAACATTCAAGGATAATAGCTAAACATCCTTTCCTCAGGTTCCACTTAGCACTTGTTCTAGATTGAATTTTATGTGTTTGTGTTATACACAATTGGGACGGCGGGGGTGGGGGGGAGGAAAACAACAGCAGAAAATCTTAATTAAATTCTACTTTTTTCTCCTATCTGTAAGAAGCCATTCACTTCTGTGAAACACTGACAGCAGTTGCTTTGCACCAGTTCACAAGGAGAGTGAAACCTCAGGAACTGGAGAAGAATACGAAAAAAAAATGTTACTTACCAGTGTAATCAAATTCTTGATTAAATCAGAGCCAAGTGTGAAGTGAAAGTGACTGCAGTGGAGCTACGTCACAGCCATGAGGTGTAGGTAACTCATCCTCTGTTCCTCAGCAGAATATTGAGTAAATGGAGGCTTAGTGACTGCCATGAAAGGTGGGCTTGAAAGAGATGGGAGTGGTTGACAATTCATGGCTTGTGAAACATAAGAGGTCATGCTAGATAATCATAAAGGACTCTCTAGCATGTGAATATATTAATTTATGATAACATTGCTCTTAGATTAGCCACAAGGCCCATCAGGTCATGGAATATGCTGATAAATTTGACAAGTAATCAGAATATATGATTATTGGAAAATGTTCATAGTTGTTAGAAATGAACCAAAGGTGTTCATACATAGTTATTGAAGACTTGGCTTTATGACACTGGATAATTAAAGCATTACCCATTTAGTCTTTATGGCCAGTATACTGCCATTTATTTTTCAAATGCTTCAAGCTACTAAATGTGATGAGGAATTAATAATACAATAAATAAAGCAGTAAGATAATTCTGCTGAGCCAAGTTTCACATATATAATTGATGTTCATTCCATTACCAGAGGCCAAACGTTCCTTGTTCCTCGTTTCGTTCCTTGTATCAATGAATAGCCACATTGATATAGTGCAAGTACAAAATAGGATCCAGCCTCCAATGAGATGCTTATGTGGTATTCCAAGCTTGAACAATATTGTACTATCTTAAATGGATGATAAATTCTAAGGGATTCAAAAATATTGATGTGGCCCTGTTACTTTATAGTACTAAAAAAATACACATCGTCCAATATTTTGAGTGAAGGCACTTTAAAACAACAGTCATTACTAGAAATCTTTACCAACATTTCTTAAAAAGTTTGTTAAAGACACAAATGTCATTTTTCTTTGGCTGAAAGGACACATTATAAAGACCACTCCTGGAAGCTTTTAAGTGACACTAAGTATAGTAACCAGTGCCCTTTTTTCAGAGCAAAGGTCTGCAGCTGTTGTTGCTTTTTTAAAAATCTGATTTAGTTTCCTTGAAAGTAAAACAAGACAAACTACAGAAAAGCAAGGAAAAAAGATTGATGCATCGTCTGTCTCAGATAATAGCTCTTTCCTGTAGCTCACTTCTTTTTTTTTTCCTTAGTTTGAGCACAGCACTGTTTTACAGGCCAATCTGAGACATTGCAGAATTGTTGTTGTTTCAGGCTTGACAGAGTGTTGCTTGTCCAAACTTGGAATGATGGTCCTGGCTGGCAGATTCAGGCTTAAAAAAAAATAGAAGGAATTAACAGAAGTGATGAAACAACACGAGCAAGAAGGTGACAAGGGGAAATTCAAATTCTGTTCTGGATGATACATGCTAACAGAATTTTAAAGTCTGCAAACACAGCATATGAGGCTCAAACTGAGCATCCTGGTGAATGCCAAGACTATGTGATCCCCACTGCTGTACAAAAATTTCCCAAGGGAACATGTTAATGCCATGCTGAAAAGGAGAACTGAAATCAAATCAACCAGGGTCATACCACAGAGACATTCTTCTTCTCTAAATTTAGTGAAGACCATGAGATTATAAGTTACTTCATCCATCTGAATCTTGCAATACCCTGTATTTCAAACCATGTATCCCAGATCAGTGGAAAGCTAGCCTGAAGGACGATCCATGTATCTTATGGCACCATTCTGAAAATTTTAATAATTGCCTTTTCCTAAGGGTGTTCTCTGAAGCTGCAAATAGCAGTGACTGAAAGAAACGGTAAAGTGTTCAGACTTGCAGGCATCTTCCAGAAATATCAAAAGCCATATTTTTATGTCTGATTAAGAAAAATCTTCTTGTGCTTCTTTCCCAATTCTAGTAGTAGAATCCAAATGCACTATTCAAATAGGCAGCCCTTATGACTATTTGAATAGGCATGCAAAAAAGCAGTAGTCTTAGACATCTTGCTTGTAGGTGAACAACTTACATTTTCAGTGCTGTTTTTTTTTAACACCTAAACTATCTAAAATCAGCCTGGACTCTGAAATTCTGAGTTCTCACCACTATCCCTACATTACTGTGGTAGCTTCCAAGATGAAGATCTGATTTAAAAATGAAAAATCAAAACCTAATTCTGTAGTATCTGCACATAGCATGGCTGCTCTCAATGCCAGGAGCAGGCAGGGCTCAGTCAGCTCTCTAATAGCCAGAGCTTTCCACTCTTGGTCACAGATTCATATTTGTCCTGAACACCATAACCACATCCTCAGAATTCTTGGTGCTAAATTCTGAGTTAAAATGTAAACTGATGTTTTTCCTGCTGAGCACGGAAGTAAATCAAAATGAAGATATAAAATGAAAGCTTTGTTGCTGTCTAGCAAAGCTATTTTGCATTAGGAGTTTTGTACATAAAACTGTAGTCATGTTGTGCAAAATATTTGGTATATTTTGATAAGAGGCCAGTGGTAATGGTTTTCTTAGACAATTTAATTTATTTTGTACCAATTGCAGGACCTAACAAAACCACAAATTCTTGGCTTTGCATGCATAAAAGAAAACATAAAGAAAACTGCAAAATGCCCCATGCACAAAAAATTCAGCAACAGAATGGAGGAAAAATGAGTAGTCATAACAAAGCTAAGTATGTGGATAGCAACAACATTGAAACTTGTCCTAACTTTACATTTGCACAGGAGGAACTGCCCACTTCCAGCAGTTCTTTAAGAAATTTAAGAAACAGTTTTGCCTTGTTAATGGGATATACTCTTTCTATTATGATAAACAATAGCATAATGAACTTATAGCAATGAGTCTGTCTGATCTCCCCATCTTTTCCAAAAGACAATAAACTACAAGTGTCAGGCAAAGAACCCAAAGGATGCCATCTCAGTAGTAATTTTATTACACTGGAACCAAATAATAACAATTAGAAGCCAAAGGAAGAAGGAATTTTAGCCCCACAGGGCTCATATCTCAAGGTCTCAGTTCTACAAAAATTCATGTAGAAATAGTTCTTCGGGTTTTTTAAAAAGCAACATTGGCTTGCATGAGCAGAACCTAATGTCAGGCATTTAAGTAGGGTTTTCTACCTCAAATTTCTCTCTTTCTCCAACAAATAACAACTTTGACACTGCCACACACACAGAGGTTGCTCTCTCTAGCAGCAGATCTATGGGTGCAGATGACCTGTCATCTAAACTGAAGTTCTGGGATTTATACATTTCTATGCACATTTTTTTAAAAACTCTACTGCTGAGATTTTTTGCAGGAAGAGTCAAGAGACCTGCAGCAGGTCTGGTCTACTTTTTATTTACAGAGTCATAAATCAGGAGTAATGGCACAGAAACAGTTGAGAACTCAGAAGGGAGTGGGATCAGTCTATGGCCATCAGATTTCCTTCAGGACTTTCCATTTTATTTTTTATATTTATCTGTCATTTTGACATCACAAAACACAAAGAGGAACAATCTGAAGTAGCAAGGGAGTTTTGTCTCCATGATTTGAGTGATATAGCAGTTAAAATAGGACCCTTATTCCTTTGGCTTATAATCACAGCACCCAGAGTAGTTTAGGAAGATGGAACACCCTATAGTAGCTGTGTCCTTCACTCTGAACTCTGACGGAGAGCAGCCACTCAAAACTTCAGACCTGCCCATGAGGAAAGGCCTCATGGCCCTATGAACCCATGGACTAAAGTGCCTAAATTCTGATGTCATTATACTTTCAGAGATTTAACTCAAGCCTATACTCCAGCAACAGTCTTCCCTCACTTTCCTACAGGCCCTGTCTCCCACTTACATTTAAAGTAGACTTACCTTTGGAAACATGTAGCACAGAAAGCTTATTCCATTTTCCCTGGTAGCTTAGAGCCCTGAACTATAGCAATGAGACACCCATAAACAAGTCTTTGCTACGCCCCAGGTGGAGCAAAACATTGAACCCAAAGGGGTCTCTTATCACCAGTCTATTAAGCATTCCCAGTTAAGGATTTCTAAAGCTCTGCTGAAGCTGTTAAACTTCACTAGAAAATTACTCTCTGAACCAGAGAGGAAGGAAAACTAAATGGTTGAGAAACAATGATTCAAGACCATGCTCCAAGGGGTAATGAATTCCTTACTAGAAGTAAAACAGCTTCACAAGTGAAATTTGTCATTTCTCCTCCAAGAGCAGCAAGATCAGTGTTGAGTTTCTGAGCACAGTCTCAAACCTGAGTCTCTTAAAACACTTCAGGCCTGTACAGCCAAACACTTAACAGTCCATCCTCCAAAGGTCTTGGGTTTGTTCCTGATAACTTTAGATGTAAAGATTAATCCAACAACAACTAAATCAGGCTACAGAAGACCACAGAGGAGAGAAACAAAGAGGACAGCTGATCAGAAAGCTTAAAGGGGCCATAGCTGGGTGACTTTAGATACCCCCAATGGCACTGTGGATGTCTTGGGATGTTAAAGCCCAGTTTGTAGCTGCAGGAGTTTTGAGACTTTTAACAATGCCAGAGCATTCAATTTAGGTACTCCACATGGCTTTTAAGGTTCTAATGTCATTTATTATTCAAACCCAAAGAATTCTTGCTGAAATGCTGCAGCTCCTGCACCTTCCAGACCTTTCTCCTTTATTTCCCAACCAGAAGCGACCTCTTAGAATGACACTACAAATTCAGTCCAAACGAAAATCACCCTGTGAATTCAGAATATGCTTATTCAGGTGACTTATTGGACTATACCTAGACCTACTTTTGATTGTTAAATGTTAATGAAAACCATTGTAGCACTCTTTCAAAAACAGAATTTTTATAGCAGTTAAAGAACATTTTTAATAACTGGACAAAATGGGATAAACTGTTCTCTGATAGTTCAGCTACCAGTGGCAAGGAGCAGACTAAAGTGAATCAACTGCTAGGGGACAGAGACATAGCTCTGTCCATGGCAGAACATCCAAACTCTGCTTCTCTCTCCTCGAGCAGGAGCTTACACAGAAATTGTGAAATCTGTGTATGAAGCTGCCATGGAGCTTCCACTCTCCTTTCCTCTCTTTCCCTTTCCCACAGCTGTGGAATTAGCAGCATATCTGACTTCTGATTCCATCCTCTACAGAGAAAAATCATTTAAAATGCTGTATCTCTGCTCCTTCCCTTCTGGGGAAAAAGTCGTATCAGCTGCATACCCTGATGTCTCCAGCCTCTAAAAGAAAGGGCAGGAGGTGCAGGTCTAATTAATTGTCTGATAATGTTACTATTTGTCTCAAAAAAATGTGGACAGTAAACCTGCTACAAACAGAACTTCAGAGCCGAAATCCTTCAATTTCACTGTAGAGAAAGTCTCCCTCCTCTTGGGAGGGAGACCAAAAGCTAGAGACAGGTATAGAGTCGGGGCCAAGAGGCTTCTAAGAACTCCAGGCTGTATCCCCCAGTGCACTGGGATCCATAATGTCTGACTACAGTTCACACCTACAAGACCTGTCCATTTCCCCCTAAGGAGGGCCTGAGCTTTAAGCAGCAAAATAGAATGAAGAAAGCAACAGAGACCAAGGTATCACTCCAAAGAGATATGAGGAAGTGTCAGAATTTTACTTTAAAGTAAGCAACTTAGGTCTTACTGCCCTGTACTCCAGGGTCTTCCCCAAGCACCACTTTGAGGTGCTCAGGCTTCTAGAATAAGGCTATGGAGGGAGTTAGGCACTTCCACAAGGAAACAGTCCCAATACACTGAGCAGAGACCCAAGTCAGGGCACCTTGGAGACAACCCAGTGTACAAGGTGCATCAGGCCTCATTCATAAGCTTCAAACCCCACCAGAGCTGCCAGCGGGTGCCTACTGCTTGCTCATGGAAGGAGTCATTTTGCCTAAGACCGCACCATCAGGGGTGCTGTAGGTAGCCACTATTTGGCCACAAGACACCATGTAGGATTACTTGCCCACCTAGCAGAAGACCAGGGTTTCTTTCCTGGTTCCTCTGCCTCCTCGATGAAGCTGGACTTCTCAAACTGTTCCCTGTAACTGGGTTTAGGCAATGCCCTCATCCATAGAAAATGTGGATTTGAATTCCCTAAGGGAGAGTTGGGGTTTTAGAAGTTCCCCATTCTTTCTTTCTTTCTTCTCTCCCCCTTAAAGGAATTTTTCCCCATATTTTGTTGCTAAGGAACAAATTACTGGGTACTTAAGAGAAACAAGGGGGCCTTGGCTACAGGGGCAAGGTCTGACTAGCTGCCCTCTTTTTGCCTGGAGTTTTTCTCATTGGGCAGAAACTAGAACTGGGCAGGATTGGAACTGGCCAGGGGGAGCGAGCCGGGCTGCAGTTCTCTGGTATCGGGAGAGAGAGAGGCTGCTCTGTCCCGCCGGTCCTCTGCTGCTCCTGCCGCCTTTGCTGCTTTCTGCCATCTCTGCCGTTTTCTGCCGTTTCCTGCCGCAGACGCTGCTTTCTGCTTCGGTTTCAGCTTTCTGCCGCTGCTTCAAGTTTTTTGCTACACTATAGCTGTGGCACGCCCTNCAATGTGCATATATTTATTCTGTAATTTCAAGTGAATATAAATTGTAAAGGTAATGTTTAATCATTGTACAGTGATGCGTCTGGTATAGCTTTCCTAATAAAACGTTTTGAAAAAAAATGCATATATATATATATATATATATATACACCTAGTAAAGAACTACTACTGAGGGGTTATTCCTACCCCTCATATCTGTGCCTGAAGGCCCTTAATTTCAAAATTATAATAATTTGGAGGGAAGGGGGTTACATCTTCTATTCCAAGGGAGGCTCCTGCCTTCCTTAGCAGACACTTGTCTTTCGAACTAAGACAGGGAGTTACCATGTGTTAGAGTGCTCTGACTTTTCTGCTAGCAAACACAGCAGTGGTGTTTACCCCACAATATGACCCTCTGTGTTCTGTGGTGCAATTTGTGAGAATGTGTTCCCTTGGTGAAGTCTTCCAGCTAACACTGAGAAATAAGAAAAGAGTTTATGACTGCACTAGGGCGGGAGATAAGCACTCACATTCTTCCGCTCTCACAAGTCAAGACATTCCTGAGCAAGATCATCAATTGATGGTTGGATTGAAGAATGGATGGATAGATGTATCAATCAATCATAAGGATGAAGCTTATCAATTTAGGCAACAGCTGAAGTTTTGAGGATGACCTTTTCAGATTAAGGCCTTCCAGCCCCACCCAGCTGCATGGCATTGGGGTGGTTTGGTTGTCTAACAGGACACCAGGAGTTTGGGAGAGGAAACAAAGCTAAATAACATCATCCTTCAGAGAAGTCTCCTGATCTCTGGAGCAACTTTCCTCTCCTCCTGGGTCAGATACAAACCCATAATTTTCTGAGTCATGGCCTGAGTGATAGTCTTCTGAATTCTGTGCCCAAATAGAAGATTCTGGGGGGAGGAAGTAACCTTCATTAGGGTGTAGTATTTTTGGCTTTACTATAGTCCTGGTGATAAATAACTCACTGGCCACTCTGTTGACAATGTGCAAAATTCTTGGAACTGTTACAGTGACATATCTGGTAAAGTCTTCAATGAACTTCAATATTTTAAAAAATCATTTATTTTTCCTGTCACAGTTTGATGCTGGCCAAGTACCACCTACCCACAAAAAGCCATTCACTTATTTTCCTCTGCAATAGCTGAGCAGAGGAGGGGGGGAAAAGATGAAATGGCTCATGAGTTGAGATTAGGATTAGGGGGAAAACACTCAAAGGGCAAACAGGGTAAAATTTAAACAGTATAAAGAAAAATTTATTATTAACAGAATTGAAAGAGGGTAATGAGAACTAAAATGAAGTTTTAGAACACTTTTTCTTCCCAGTCCCTCCCTCTTTCCCACCAACAACGTAGGGAGACAACTGGGGTTTTGGTCAGTTTTTCACTTTCTAAAAATCTTTCTTCAATTTGTTCAGGGAAAGAAGGGTCTTTCTTCTGTGTTGCTGTGGGGTCCTTCCCATGGGAGACTGTTCCCTGTGAATTTCTCTGGCGTGGTTCTAATTTTTACAAATAGCAGTCCCACCCGACCTGCTGTAACGAGTCCCTCCCACATGCAGTGCAGTCTTCCCAAAACTGCATAGCGTGGGTGATTTAGTTCATGGGGTATTGTTTTTAAGGATAAGATGATCTAGTCTGGAAGCTAGGGTTCTCTATCTCTGGAAGCAAGGGTCTTCTCTCTCTGTTCGAGTTTCCTACTAAATTACAGCCTTTCAGTATCCACTCGCTCTGGCGTGAGCACCTTTTCTCACAATTTGCAAGTGGATCTCTGAATTCCGCCATGCACTTCATGGATTATAGGGAATCAATTTGTTGTATTGTGGTCCTCACCACAGCTTTCAGAGAGATCTTGATTCCAACACCTGGAGCCCCTCCTCTCCCTCTTTCTTTACTGACTTCAGTGCCACCATGTCGCTTCTCCTCATGTGTCCTCACTTTTACTTTTTCTCTGACTTGGAAGAAAATTGTTGTCCATAGGTAACATTGTTCTCAAGTTGTATCAATTGAAAAATTCTTTGAGAGTTTGCAGCAATGGAAAGATTGATCTCATCTGCTCTCCACGCTGAGGAGTTGGACATTTCTGCTACTGGCCACACGGCTCCGCCAGCACCACGTGGGCAGTGCTGGCCACCATGGCCATCTGGCCTCGCCGCCGCTCCTGCTTTTTCTGCCCACAGTGTGACTGGCTAGGAGCAGCTCGGCAAGCACAGTTTGCTGCAGGCCGTGCAGGGCATGGTCCCCAGCCACTCGGCCTGGTCGCATGGCCCCAGCCGCTCCCGGCACCGGCCGCCCCCGGCGCCAGCCACATGGCCACCCCTGGCCCCGGGATGGCCCTAGCTGCAGCACCTCCCCAGTCCCTCGGAAGAAGAGAATGCAAGCAATTTTTTCCCTTCTTAAATATATTATCACAGAAGCGTTACCAACTTCTCTAACTGGGTCAGAAATATGTCCATCATCAGAACCTTCAGGGATTGGCTGGACATAATAGAAGCTTTGAGTAGCTTCATTTCTCAGAAGCAACCCAGTGGCTTCCTCCGCCCCCAGGAAAAAACCAAGCTGTTAAACTAACACATCTTCCCCAGTTAATTCTGTTGTGAGGAGACAAATGCTGTAGTTCACAGCCCTTCAGACTAAACAGCAAAACCCCTCCCAAGAAAACAGATGTCCTGGTTTAGAGACAATGATTTGCTGTTCTATTTCTGTTTTATCTCCTCCTCTCTTCTTTATTTATCTAAAGCAAGGTAGGGAGCATCTCCTCTGCCTTCTGTATCAACACAGAAAGTTGAGAAGGCAATGCATCTCACCTTGTTCCTCAAAACCAAACCAACTTTCCTTTCTTTCTAAAACAAAATAGGGACTATATCTTTCCTTTAGGGCACTTTCACTGCTATTGGTAGTGGTGTTTTTCTTCTAAGTCACTTTGCTCATCTGTTTAGAGAAAATGTCCTCAGCTCTCCCTGTGATGCCTTTAAAGTGGCTACCTAAAAACAGAGACCAGACAGGAATAAAGGAATAAAGGTGGTATTTATTTGAAAGGCCTTCAGGTGTACACTTCGGGGTCCAGAGGTCCTGCCTCAGTGGATCCTAAAAATGGACGCCGGTCACAAGTGCTTCACACTTTTATAACAACATCAATTCACCAACTAGAACTCAGCCAATGACGTGATTTCCTTCAGCCTGCCCCCCTCTTTCCAAGATGATGGTTTACAGTTCTTGTTTCAGGATGTCCTTGGAGGGCAAGTTAGAGGTTTTGTTATGTCTATCTTCGCGCAGAGAACAGCATTACATCATTTAGCAAGCTATAATTACACTAGTAGTACAGAATTTGAAAAATGTAAAATCTAAGACATCATCTGTTTCTAACCTGAGGCTACAAGAAACTAGTTGAGTTTAAGGACTGTGACTGGTTAACTTTTGGTCCTTAGCAGTTCGTGTGAAGCTGACTTTCCACTGTCAAAAGACCCTTAATTGCCAGCCCATATCGGCTGTCTCATGGTTCTACCACAGCAGGCACTGGACTTAATCACTGCAGACCTTCATACAGGATTTGTGTCAGTTTATTTTCTTTTAAGTATCGTTTTGTTGCTGCAAATCTTTAAATTACAGATAAAAACCACCACAATTCACCTTTCCCATGGTGTCTAAAATTTCTGGCTTATCTACAGGTTTTTTCACCAAAAGATGAATTCCATGCTGGGGGAGCCAATTTCCCTTTCCTCTTTGCTTGCATAAATCCCAGACCGTATAAATTCAGTCCAAGTTCTCTTTATGTTGGATATTAGTCAGTCCCATTTTCTCCAAGTTTGTGCAAAACTGAGAGTCCAGTTTAACCTATGGGAGCTCCCATGCAGCTCTTGCATGAGCATATGCTTCAAGAGGTCTGAAAACCCTGCCAGAACTTTGGAAGATAATGCTAGAAAGGTTCAGGTCTCTCTTGCACCCAACCCCAATGCATCTTGAAAGAGATTACATAGCCCTCTATGAAAACATCACCTAGTTTATTGTTAGAGATTCATATTAAAAATGTCAAGGCATACATGCGAAATTTAGGTCGTCTGTTGAGTGTTTTTTTCCATTTTTCAAGATTCCCATGATCACTTTCCTCATATCTTATCTGAAAAAAAGTTCAAGATTCTGAGTTCCGTATTTGCAGTCATTAAAGACCCAAAAGTCACCTCCAAAAGCATTAGCTGGGCTACCAGAAAAAGGCAAGATACTGGTCCTGGTGGCATAAATTCTCTGCTGAGCACTTCTTTCTTGCTCACACAGATACTGCAAAGTCCAGTGGAGGCAAGAACAACTTTCTCACAAAGTCATATTTAAGAAATCCAGTTTCAGTAAAAAAATAATGTTGCATAAATGGAACCTGAAACAGAAATGAAAAGTCATCTTTGCGTTTTAGTAAGTGTTGATTGTTAACAACTGAGACCAGGGCCCTCCCAGTTCTATCTCTTCTTGCCTGCGGGCCCTGCATCATTCCAGACACACATTTGTTTCAACACTGCCGTTCAGGCTAGAGCGTCTACTTCTGCTCACAAGGAACTTTACAGAAAGGCAAAATCTTGTATCTGGCATATAAGTCTTCAGCTCCCTCATCAAATAATTCAGTATTTCAGTCATATTTCTCATTTCCAAAAACCATTTCCCTAGTTCTAAGAGATTTCCACTGAGAAAAAAAAAACCCCAAAACATCCATATTTCAATGTATTTATTTTTTAAGGAACCTTCATACAGGAATAGCTTAAAGAATCATTAAAATTTTCAATTACTATGAGTGAAAGACAATTGGGTAAAGGAGTTGGAGCAGAAAACCATCCTCAAAGCAGCTGTTCCAAGACAGAAACTCATGTGGTTTTTTGAGAGAATGTGGGATCATTATCCTCCAGCCACAGCTGGTTTCCACAGATCCTTATCCTCTGTTTTGCCACCATTGCACTTAATGGGTTACACCTGAATCCCTGGAGGAATCCGAACTATGTGGCTGAGGCTGCTGGGGTGAAGAATCAGGAACAGGGTTTTTTTAAAAAATGAAAAACATATTCAAATAGAAACCTAGCACCCAGATGCAAAAGATGCCTTTAATTCATTGCTAAAAAATAATTGATGCGAAATCCCTAGATAAATGCTGAAATGCCAAACTCATCTTATCTGCTGCTGTCATTGGGCTAATTATAGTGGTTTCTGAACCTTTGCAGTTAAGCAAATGACAGGGCTTCTATTATAAACCTAATTTTTAAAATTCATCCATGAAAAAAGAGCCCTGCTTTGAACTGAAACTTACAAGTTAAAAAAAGTACATGATTTTGCAGACATATAAACCTTGTTTTATAGCAGGAGAAGTAAAAACGTAGCTAATAATTTTGATTAGTAACTAGTTTCAAAATGTCTCCTGCACTGGATCTACATAGCCCTAGTATTTTTTATGATATATTTTTCTGCATAACCTAAAGATTTATATTTCATAAGTAGGACTAAATACATTTTAAATTGTTTGAATATAATAGCTGGAGAAAAAAAACCAACAAACAACGCACAATTCATTCTAGTAGAAATAAAGAGGTCATATATCAAATAAATTTTTAAGCTTACACAATGGACATCTAAGGCATCCACTAATATTTTTCAGATTTTCCATTTAGACCTTTTGAAAATATCTCCCTAAGTGTTATTCCCAGCATATTTACAAGTATTTTTCACAAAGCAATGTAATAAAGATATGATAAATAGTCCTATCTGGCCATGCCTTTCAGTATTGGTGTAATCTTCCGGAGTCAACGAGTGACAGTCTAAAACATCATTATCTAAATATATGCTGATGGCAGGGCCCTCTCAGCAGCAAGTCCCAGGCTTAGAGAAATGCAGCAAGCCACAAATCCACTGCTTCCAAAAGGAGATTTTCTGCATAATGATCCCTTACTGAACTTAGCCCTTTTCCTGTGCCTTGAGCAACCAACGAGTAACATATTTAGGATCATCTCTTACTGATCCCTTGTTCCCTCTTGAGCTGAAATTCAGTTTTCATGGTGATGGGCACTAAATCAACGCACAGAATAATTCCTGCAAAAACATCAAGCACTAACATATTTCTGACCAGCAGTTCAAGAAAACTGCTTCAAGAAATTCAGGACTCCTTTTTAGTAAGAGTGTATCTTTGAAGATATCTTTGTACCTGGACTGCACAGTCACCATTCACTGGTGTACAACGTCTGACCGCCCTAATAATACAAAGAGTAAAACTAGATCTTTTATTTACTTGCTGTCCTTTGCACATTGAACTTTTCATTCTTTGTGAAAAAACCTCAAAGTGACTCCTCCAAAGCATACTCCTTTGTGCCATCAGGCAGCCTGTTTCTGAAATTTAAACATCTGTATGTCCCAGTAATGACATCACCCCAAAATATTCCTCTAGGAGCATTCCTCTACCCAATGGTGGAGGTGCTTGCAAAGATACCAGCATTCTTAAAAGAGGTTATAAAATCTCAGTAAGCTAAATTAAGTAAGTCATTTTAAGTATCAGGAATTCACCTGAATACAAATGTATTTTTCATTTATAAAGATTTATCTGTACATTCATCAAAAATATTTTGTGAAGAAAGATACACTAAGCGTGGAGAGACTTCAATGATTTTACTTTATATACCTCTACAAGTCTATGGTTAGTTTCAACAATATAATGTGGTGTTAATTTTTTCAAAATAACTGCATGAAGAGAAAACAGAACAAAAATAAGGCACTGGACTAATAGGTCATTCATCACAAAATTAGATATTCTGAAAATCAGGGTCTACTTTTAATTGTAACACTGGTCCAGTATGTTTATGAGTGTTATTTTTGCACTAAATTATTTATTAATTATGCAAAAAGCCCTGAAATTATGCAAGTTCAAAGCTATTTCTCTTTAACCTTTGTCCACTATGTAAAGTAAGAAAAATACTTGTTTTTGTGCACTTTTTCATATTCTCTGAAGACTGTAGGTTCACTTTTTCATGCACATACACATACATTAAAGTAACAAACATGAACAGATGTTATAAATAAACAGCCTGTACTCATTAAATAAGTTAGGTACTTGCCTTTTCTTGGTGCCCAGTTGCCACTGCTTATTCCTTTCTCTTGTTGGGTTTTTTTTTGTTGTTTTTTTTTTTTTCCTTTAATTCAGTACTCTAAGGATCTGCTCTCCATCATAAGCTGAGGAATCAAATCCTGAGTGACAGGTGGTCTGTCCCACACTGAAGCACATTGTGATGGGATAGAAAGGTTTCTGCTCTTTTTTTAAGGTTGTACTGAAAAAATCTGTTTTGTTTGAACTATTTTCTCTTTGACAAGCTCTCTGTGCATGTCCTCAGATTCTTTGATATTTGCTTGAGTAGAGATGTTCTGGCCAACAGCAGATGCATTTACCAGACCTGCAGAGCAACCAGGGACCTCAGAGGTCCTCTGTCTGCTCAAAGGTCCTCTGCACAAAGCTCACTGCATAACTGCAGCTCAGGGAAGTTTCTGATCAGATATAAATTTTTGGGGTTTGGTGCAACTCATCCTCAAGCCAAGCTGAAATAAAACCACATGGATGAATGTGGTAAATGTATTCATGGCTGGGATGCAGTAGCAGGGGGTAGAACAAACTACACCTTTCTGAGANTTTTTTTTCCTTTAATTCAGTACTCTAAGGATCTGCTCTCCATCATAAGCTGAGGAATCAAATCCTGAGTGACAGGTGGTCTGTCCCACACTGAAGCACATTGTGATGGGATAGAAAGGTTTCTGCTCTTTTTTTAAGGTTGTACTGAAAAAATCTGTTTTGTTTGAACTATTTTCTCTTTGACAAGCTCTCTGTGCATGTCCTCAGATTCTTTGATATTTGCTGGAGTGGAGATGTTCTGGCCAACAGCAGATGCATTTACCAGACCTGCAGAGCAACCAGGGACCTCAGAGGTCCTCTGCTCAAAGGTCCTCTGCACAAAGCTCACTGCATAACTGCAGCTCAGGGAAGTTTCTGATCAGATATAAATTTTTGGGGTTTGGTGCAACTCATCCTCAAGCCAAGCTGAAATAAAAACCACATGGATGAATGTGGTAAATGTATTCATGGCTGGGATGCAGTAGCAGGGGGTAGAACAAACTACACCTTTCTGAGACTGTCCGTTGCATTTGGTTGTGATAATATGCTCCTGNCCCAAAAACAGGGCAGCAAGTCTGCATGAGATATGCTGGAGAAAAGTCAGTTACAGCCTAACACAGGAGGTTAAAGCCTTCCCCAGAGGACAGTCTTGTACTGAAATACACCATTTTTTATAGTCCTGAGCTTTCAGTATGGAAATCTTGATTTCTATAAAAACTTTGTTATGAGAAAGTAAAATAATAGTGAAACCTCAAATTAAAATACTTACACTAACTTAATACTTATATTTAACTCTATTTTTTCTTGAGATCTTTGTGAAATACATCCACTACCAACATTCAAGTAAGAATTAAAAGGAATTAATTTTGTTAAAACACAATTCCTCAAGAAATTCAGCATTAAATACGTATAAAATTTCTACTCTGCTTGAAGTTTCAGATTTGCTAGTTTTACAGCACTTTGTAACAAATTTTGAAATTCTTTCCCATACTACAAGAATTCCCATTTTTGCTCTGATCTACAATCTCTTACTTACCATAAATAATACACATGCACCCCTTTCATACAACTAATAAACATGGCTGGAATGCTAAAATGAGTACATGATTTTACAGGTGACATCACCGTGTTCAATGTTGCCACCCAAGACATCCAGGGAGCACACACACAATTGAACAGCATGCAATTGGCATGGTGGAGCATAGACCAGTACCCAGCTGGTCATGGTCCAGTTATGTTTGCTAGGATGGTGACAGGCAATGAGAAAATATCTACACCTGGCATGAAGCATGAGGAGATTAGCAACAGCCAAATAACAACTGGAAGAGGGATCCCCCAGTATGACACAGTCCTACCTTAAATGAGCCACAGGCCGAAAGGGTCTCTAGGACTCTTTCTGTGCTCTGTCATTTCAAATTCTTTGTCAATGATATAGCCAAATATGAAGATATAGCCAAATATACTGGAGGTAAATATGAGGATCTGTCTCATGGGGGTTATTTCACAGACATGAAATGTCTTTCCTCTTCAGTGGTGGTTACGTTCTTGCTTACCAAATACATTAATTAGAAACCAGTGATCTTGACTCATTTTAAGTTATGTGACTGACTAACAGATTGAACACAGGATGGGTGATGATGATTCCAGCACATGAATATTTGCCACCTGGATCCATTCCATTTCTGATTTAAGATTTTTCAGTGATAAGAAATGAAGTTGCAACTTCTGTATCTTTGACTCTGTAACCATGGAAACCAGCATTAATTATATGTATCACTAAGTTTTAAATGTATTCAAATTTAACACATAACTCTGAAAATATTGAGGTTGTTTTTCTTCTTCTCTCTCACCTTAATATGTTAAAGTTTGCCTTCTGGCTTATTTGGCTTATAAGCAGTTTCACTCTTAAAAAGATAAAAGAATGTAGGTGAAAATTACAGTCATTTTCTTTTATCTAACCAAGAGGTAGATCCATGTAAATGTTTGATCACTCACTTCCTACCACTGCTGTAATCACATGTGTGGGGTTACATTTCATGTTAAGGAGCTGCCATTCCCAACAGTAAGAAAGTAGCAAAGTTCTGCCACTGACTTCATGGAATAGCAACATCTCTATGAAGGATCAGTGATAGCTCATGGAAACAGGAATATGAAGGAAAGGAAACAAGGAGGAAAGAACCCACAATTTTCTCATTCCTCCCACTGATGTACCATAACTCCATCATAAATGCCAGAGGAAAAGTTGAAATAAACCTCTGAGGAAATCTTTATTCCCAGACTTGCAACTCACATTTTGGAATTGCCAAATTCCTAAACACTTTTGCTCTGTTTTATCAAATTCCATGACTGATGCCTGAAGGATCCTGAACCTGCACATTCATCATTTAGGCCATGAAGTTATCAGACACATATTCAACCACTTCCTACTTTTTTCCACAGCTAAATGGGCATCTGCTATAGTCAAAATATGATGTGAAAGCACCACAGAACTGACAGGATAAGGCTTTTATATCAAAAGCCTTTCAGTTATCATCCCTTTTATAATCCATACCAATAGCTGAGTATGGAAATGCAACTCTAGTGCCAGAACCCAGGTCAATGACAATGATCCAGGCTTGGATCAGAGCATCTGGGTATGACCACACAAATGAGCTGAGCAGTATCTGGGACTAATTCCTGGAAGCAGAATTCAATCATAGCAGTGTTAAATTTCAAGGCACATCCTCTGGATGGTTCTGTCCAGAACCAGCTAACAGTTTCCAAACAATTCCCCAGACACAGCTCAAGAGCTGACACAGATTCAGGACTTTTTGCCATGTGTAGTTTGGATATGGCTACTCTATTTTGGAGACCAAAGGCATCTATTATCATGGACACAGCCCATAAGTGCCAAAAACCAGACCCAAATATGATATATTAGTATGAAAGAGACCACTGAGGTAGAAGTTTAATGTGAAGCTCACATGTGTTCAGTCATGCAGAGCAACAGGTTCAGGTCTTCATGACATCTGGCTGCTCCATCCATCTACATTTCACATAACTTTCTCACATCAATATCAATCAAACTGAACTGAAGGAACTGCATAGGAGTCTGAGAAGGCTACAGCATCTTCCAAGGCTGTGTTTTCTCTGACCAATTTAGTGTTCATAACCAGCCTGCTCAGGAAAATAAAACTACCCATCCCTGGAGTCAACAAGGGACAAGGGTTGTTTGGGTATTTAGGGAAAGGTCATTAGTTTTCCTAGGTTCCTTACCAAGTCAATGCAGAAGCAGACTCCTCCAGAAGGTGATTCAAAGGAATTGTTGAAATTCAGCTGCAGTAGAAGGCAATTCAGGACCATGAGCCTCTCTTAAGACAGTCTAACTTCAAGTGCCTCCCACCACAATTGAATTCCTCAGAACCTCTTAAGATAATCTTTGATTGTTTATTAACCTAAATCAAATGCTTTGCATTTCATAATCAAACTTCAACAAGCAACTGATGCTTTAGAATATCGCCTCTAGTAGATAAGACAGAGAAAAAAAGAAGAATGCCAAGTGAAAATCTTCTGTTAAATGGCCACAGGCAAATCAGCTTTTACAAAATCTGATATCCATAGAGAGTTTGATTCTCCCTGTTCAATAATGCCCAAGAAATCCAAGAAGGAAAAAATACCTAAGGCTATGAACTGAAAAAAAAACAAGGTAATACTGAAAGGATTGCCTCACTTTTTCCTATCCTGTTTCACAGAAGTGATTCTAGATCCAGGTGCTGTTTTCTACCTGGTCTTATGGTGCCAACATTGTAAATCAAAGATCATGTTTATCCAACAACAAAGTACCAAAATTATCATGTCTCATTTCAGGAAAATAACAAATTTGAGAAGCAGAAGTAGATACCCCTGAACCAAAGACACTAGCTAAAATATATACCTTTTCCTTCTTATGCTATCGATTTGCTCACTGGTGTTGAGATGCAACATTTATCTTTGGTTTACTTACTTTTAATAGTAGCTTTCAAGACACTAAAATGTGGGCACTATATTGAATCCTCTGAAGCCTATGGGAGCAATTTAGTAACCTCCGGGAATGACATATTATGACTGCATGGACCTTCTTATCTATATTGTAATAGTTCCTATTACTAGTGGACGTTTTGGAGACAATCTGGTTTAGCCCCTGTGCCAGGCTGGGCCAGTGATGATTTGTCCTTGCTGAGAATCAGGGCACTGCATTGATATGTCAATGGGCTAATTAATTCCTGAAAATACAAGCTGCCCTAATTAAAAAGCCATAAAAACACAACACGTTTTGAAATAACTTGAGTTCCACGTGGGATAGCAGTAGTTGACACCGCCGAATTTTCTCCCGATTTTGAGGAGCCAAATGAAGTTAATGGCCTGATGGTTTCCACTCAATAGCCACGGAACCTGATTTACTCTCAGTATGTATCTCAATGCAAAAATCAATTTGACTCAGATTCCCCAACTTAAGAAAAAATCAACGGGAAAGAAAGTAGAATACGCATCCATACTGTCACAGTAGGTGTGAAGGGGAGAAAAAAGGAATGACTACCAACAGTTTCTTACAGTTAAATACAAAATTTAGAATCAACTAATGAAGTTACCAGGCAATAAGATGAGAAAAAGTAAAAAGAAGTTGCCTACCCCTGAGAAACACACACAAAGCAATAATTAAATTACACAACTCATCACCACAGGATACAGTGGTTTATAATCAAGTTCAATAGGGATGAGACAAATTCAGAGAGAATCCATCAAACACAAGTGACCCAGATATAGGATCTCCTTGAACATAGTTGTTACATACTTGATGTAAGCTTTTGTTACCAAGACAGAAGGCAGGACTTGTACCTGAGTAGTTGTGCCTATGGTTCTCTCAGCTTGTCTTGGTTACATCCTCAGGACTTAAGAATGAGAACTAATTGTACTTAGTACTGACACAAAGGGGATTGCAAGGCAGTTTTGGAGACCCATTTCCCTTACCCAGTGGATCAAGGGCCTGATTATGCAAACCTGTTCCTAAAATACTCCCAGATGACCACATATCCTCTGGCAAACCCACTTCAAATGCTGTAATGTGTATTACTATGGAAAGCTTGCTTGTTGCACTTCAGAATAAAAAAAATCTCCAATGGTTGTTATTTTTGTTATATTTGTTAAATATTTTCTTCCATATTACTAAATCAATGAAATTCTAAACTCACCCCCTTATTATTTTTCAAAACATAAAGAGGGGAGAGAGCCAGGGAAGGGGGAGACTGCAGAATACTGGAGTTTGCGCCCTCTTTACTTAATCAAGAAAGCTATCTCTTTAAAAACCAACCTCTTTGTTACTACAAGCTGCTCTGTACACAAAGTCACTGCTCTATTGTTCCTGGAAAATAACACTGACCTTTCATGAACTCTTCTAAGGCCCAGGATTCTCAAAATCTTTTCAGATTTTTACAAGTATAATACTTTACATTCAGCTGTACTTTTAAAGAGAAATTACTCCAATGAGAGATTTAGTGAGACTAAATGATAATGGTCTTTGAAATTGATGTTGCTGAGAAGGCTAACTCAGAAGGTTTACCTCCAGTTCAATTATTTCCTATTCAGTGCAGCGTGGACTGGCTGCCAAGACTCACTGATATTAACCCAACTTCTGTACTCACCCCTAATTAATTCCAGAATATCTGACAGCCAGCTGAGTGCAAAAACTCATTGGTATTTCATCCTATTACAGGAGAAAGAAATGGGCCCATTGAACTGGCTTCTTTGTCTAAGCACAGCACTAAGCATCTGCATGAATTCCTATTCCCTTCCCCACAAAGCAAACATTGCTTTTGCAGCAAGAGGGTAGCAGTGCAGCTCAGTACTTCATGCCATTGTCTGCAATACATCCTCCTATAAAAGCAAACTTGAGCCCACCCATGCCTGAAACTCAATTTAGATAGTGGAATCTTAACAATCCATCCAAAAAACTGCCAGAATCCATTGTAATACAAGACTGTTTCAAGGAAGATTTACAGGTAGAAGGTCTTCAGTAGATGGTGGTGTTACACATCTGTGAATTCCCATTGCTGTGCATAATTAGGGAGTATTTACATATGCTACTGCTTTTCACTGTTCTGAGGCACTCAGAGGATGCCAAGTTACTGTATCATAAATTGTGTTGTTGAAGCAGATGGAGCTCCTTGCTCAGTTAAAACTTAGAGTTAGGCTTAATTAGAAAAGCCTGTGCGGGATATTCTTTATTTCTTTAACAACTTATCAAGTTCTTTATATTGCAAAGCAATCCAGAGGAGAGGTCATTTGAAATGTGTTGCTAATAAGCATTTTTACAGTCTCCTGCAGACAGCTCAATCACTACACGCTGAATGATTATTTCCCACCCTTGTCCAGGCACAGTAACACTGCAATTTTCCTCTCTCTTTCCCTCTTCCAGAAAAATTACGAAGCGGCTCTTTCTCTAGTATTGCCCACATAAGGATCTCAGAACCCTGCCCCTGTGAATTATCACAACAATTCTTCAAGATAATAATCTTATAAGCTTTTGAAGAAATTGAGATTAACAAGAAGATTCTTTAAAAGTTGCTGAAAATTTGCTTGCTTTTCTTTTCTAGCTCACACTGGCCTCACTTTCAGAAGCAAAGGTCAGCCACAAACCCAAGCAGTGAAAACTGTGAATGCTTCAAATCTTAGTTTTGCAAAGCTGGATCTGTGTTGTACCCTGGCTAAGCTGGTGGTGCAATTCAAACCTGTAGAACATCATTTTGTAATTTTTGGTCAAGGATGGGCTGGAGAATCCTACATTATAGGAAATCTGTTTGTTATTTTAAAATAATTTAGGGAATTTAGTCAGGTCCACCCATTGGTTCCGTTTTGAGAGGCTTCATCACTTGGTCCTGTGGTTGTGTTTGAGAGATTAGAGCTTCTCCACAGCCAACCCCGTGCTCAGCTGGGTGGGCCATGGTGCAGGCCAGCCCAAAAAAATCACTCCTTGCCTATAGCAGCAGCACATAGCAGCCAAGAGGCTCTCCAAGCCATGTGCTGGGAAGCAGCTTCAGAGACACAGCTTCTGGAGGAAATCACCTCAGATCGTGCATAGCTAGTGATTATAAAACCCAGCTAAAATCAGTGTTAAATGCAGTGGCTCTGGCTGCATTTGTGTCCTAGGAATATGATGCTGAGAGACCTGAACTGGATCCAAAGGGATTTGCTTATTAGTCGTGGTGATGAGTTGGAAGCTGAGTTAGACAAACAGACAGCATTTCTGGATGCTGAAGTGATGCACCTCAGCTGAGCAGCCCTGTCATATCCAGGAAAACTCTTCCTTTGTGGCACTGGCAATCCACTGCTTGGGTGTAGGGCATGGGCAACTGCCAGACAAGTGTTGGTGCTGCAGTTAAAGCCTTCTCCCTCCTCCCATCTGTTCACCACATCTGGATGAGGACCCTGCCCTCCAAACTGGGATCTGTGGTCCAACTGTCTCTCCCCATCAGGTTTCTCTGCAATTTAACACATTCCACCCTCACAGCAGCCTGGAGATGCAATCACTTCAGAAGCACAAAGCTGATAGGAGTGACAGTAGCAATGCCCTCCTTCCCCCACCCAATAACACCAAACATGACATTTCAAAATAAAATTGGTCAGTGTTAGGAGCAAGATTATAGGATACAGGTTGCTTCTTATTCCATGTAATCAAACAGGAGACTTTGTACAGGGATTTTGAGCATGTAGTTGTACTTTCCTGGGCAGAACAAGTATTTTGAGGCTTCAGCTCTATTCAGCACTTGAGGATCTATTTGCATTCAAGACAAAATTTCTTTCCTACATTTCATGCTTCTGTATATCTGTATGTGGCTGCAGCAAGGCCAGCATCCCCTTAGGGGTATTAGACCAAACCAAAAGCAAAAAAAAAAAAAAAAGGTATGAACAGTAAGAAAGCCCAGTCAAGCAATCAAAATGAACTTTGCACTCTGGTAATTCCCAATTTGTACTCTACCCAAAAAAATAGCAAGCTCTGTAAAAAGAACTGCTGACAAAAGCGAGCAGGTGAAACATGCAAGTGCACACAAGCTGTCACCACAACCCATCATAATCATGCTCTTCTCATGTTCCTGCTGTGACCACCTGCGTCTTGTTAGCTCTCTTGGCATGGGAGAAACGCCAGTTTTTATCCTCCCACTTTTCTTCTTCTGATGTAACTTAGTGAGGAAATTTCATCACATACTACCCTAGCCTTAAAATGCACTTACTGTATCTAACTCTCCTGACCCTTCCAAAAAAGAGGTTATGGCTTTCAATTTCAGGATCTGCTTAGCAGCAAAATCAGCTGCTGACAGAACATGATGCATTCAACAGTCCTGAGAACAAAACAAAGGTAAGTGGCCAGGAAAAGCCCACAGAGGTAATAAAGGAACAGAATTATTTACACTGGAAAAACTATAGCAACTGCTAAAAAAAAGATCTGAGAACACATTAACTTCTCTTTAATCACAGTAAGGAGACTGAGAGGTCTCTCAGTATGAGAGGTCATACCAGTCACTAACTACTTCAAATGTCACCCTTTTATGATTCACTCAAGCCACAGACAACCTGTGTTCCCAAATCTCCAGAGACTCACACCATGCACATAGCACCACCAACTGTGAAAATCAAATTATCTGCCTTTCCAGTCCACATCCTCCTGAGCAATGATTCTTCTACATCAGAGATTGTGTATAGCAAAATCTTTCTTCCATCAACCTGCTATCTTCCAAAGATCCCCATTTCTTCTCTTCAGGGCAATATGTCTGTGAAGAGATCTCTGCTGTGAGTTCTCAGCACCCTGGTCTCTCTAACACTGTTAGTTACTATTGTCTTTTCATCTTTATAGCCTTTTCTTGCTATGGCACATTGAGAGGCCTTGTCACAGCCTGATTTCTCTCCCTGGTCATATTCTTCCTCTTCCAGTTCTCAAAAGCTAACTACAGAGATTTCCCACATGTCACCCTTCTTTTCTGGTAAAATATCTTTCCTTCCTACTGCGCAGGAGATTGTACTTTGGTCTCTCCACCTGCTCAGAACGTCTTCCTTCCCTTCACACTGTGCAATTATTTTTCACAAACTGCTTTAAGCTCTGCAGCAACCCCAAGTGCTGAAAATCCCAGCAAACCTCACTGAACAACTGCTTCCTCCAGTGTGAAAAGTGCATAAATGCCAAATATGCCACTATGTGCAGTGTTATCTGCACATCTCCCTCCAGACTCCACCTCTGAAATAATCCCCCCCACCTCTGGAACAGAAGAAGATGCTTAACTTCTAGAGCCAGAACCTGCTTGCCACAAGTGTCAAATTAGCAGTAGAGACTGAATCCTGCTGAGTTTTTACAACTTGCAAAAGCTGTGTCCCACTGTATCTTCTGGGTTTTGAAATGAAATCTCATCATTCACCCCACAGTCCTACCTCATCAACTCTTTTTAATGAGTTAAAGCTGTTCTTCCTTCTCCTTTATTCCTCCACAGCAAAGCTCCTTGCCTGAAAACTACAGGCACATTTGCTTCTTCCACGTCATGATTTCAAGGTCTTTACAAGGGCAATTTTAAATTTTCCTTGCTCTCTACAGCACCAAACACAGCAGGTCCTAACTTTGTGCATCACTAAGCACTACATAGTTTAAGCCAAATAATGAATAGAGCTGTCAATATTTAACTTACTGAGCATTTCCCTGGGGCCCTCAACACACCTCTCAGAAACTCCTGCTTAGAGCTTCTTCCACAATGAAGAAAAGCCATCCATTTGTTCAACTCATTTTTTTGACTTTTCTGTGGTGTGACCTGCAAAATGCCAAATGGATATTTCCATATCAGGTTCATCATCTCTGAACACGAGACCCTCTGCCTTTTCACTCTCTCTCAGATCAAGGCAGCTTATTGAAGTGTGAGACTCCTTAATCTAATATCTTTAGCCTTTTCTCACCACACATTTCAAGTTCAATTATTGAGAGTGGAGAGAGGACAGGACTGACATGCAGGACAGGCCTGAACAGGTTTTTCCCCTTTTTCCCTTGTTGTGGTTTAATTCCAGCCAGGAACCAAGCCCCAGGCAGCTACTTGCTTACTCCTCCACCAGTGAGATCACGGAGAGAATCAAAAGGGTAAAAGCCTGAAAACTCATGGGTTGAGATAAAGACAGTTTACTAGGGAAAGATAAAGCTGTGCACAAAAGTAAAGCAAAACAAGGAATTCATTCAGCACTTCCCATGGGCAGGCAGGCGTTCAGCCATCTCCAGGAGAGCAGGGCCCCATCACACATGACAGTGGCTTGGAGAAAACAAACACCATCACTCCAAATGTCCTCCCCTTCCTCTTTTTTCCTTCCATTTTATATACTGACCACAATGTCATGTAGTTTGGAGTATCCCTTTGGTCAGTATGGGTCACCTGTACCACTCTAAAGCAAATTACCCCAGCTGAAACCACCACACCCCACAGAATCTATGCTCAATAAAAAGTAGGCAAGAGTAAAACTTACATGAAGAGGTCCCTTTTTCATACTTATGATGAAATCTATTTAATGGTTAAGGAGCTCTGAACTCTCCAAGGACAACCAGACTAGTTCAATGGGCAGGAGAAATTACCTGCCAACTGGCTGATTCAGAAAGATGTATTCTTTCCCTGGAAAAATGGAAATTTCTTCAAGGTGGACCAGTAGTTGGATTTTAAAAAGCAGACATCATGAGCAGCACAAGGCACAGGAAAATAAAAAACAAGGGGAGAGAGAAACTGTCTTAAGAGTGTGTTTAGCAACTATTCTTCAAGGTCTTACTGAGCAGTGTATAAAATGTAACACAACAGGACTTTTCAACTTGAGAAAACAGGGAAGGCAGGGAGGGCTGATTCTGGCGGTCCTGCTGCTCACTGATGCTGTGCCAATATTCAAACAGGGAAAAAACATGAAAATAATCTCCTTTCAGCTTGGCGCTTAAAAGTCCACATATGAGGCAACTTCAAAATATATGAAAGTTTCACACATAATTTCCAACATAAAGAAAATAAAGAAAATGAGGCTTTGTCTTAAAGAATCACTTTTGTCAAATTGAGAAAGTGCTTAAAGTTGAAAGAGTTGTGAGTTAGATTCACAGTGGATATAGACATAACATAAGAAGGGAATTACACAGACTTTCCTCTGAGGAACATCTGCCTCTGTTTTCCTGGTTGCAAAATCATCGATTTCAAAGATCAACTTTTTGGTACCCAAAAATGCGTTCATCTTTATATGTTCTTTGGTGTAGCTTCAAAGTAGGATTACATAGTCACTGATAAACACAGGAAGTTGTTTTGCTGTGTCTGGATGTCTGATCCTGCATAAATAGATTTTTGTTTAACAAACCCTTTGTTTCCTGCTGTTTTGTTGCCCAGTGGTTAATTTTGGCATGCCACACGCTAAGGGATATATTGCTTTGAGTCAGAAAACAGCAGGGATGCTGTTTGCCTGGAATGCAAAGAGATTGGAGTCACTCATTATAGAAAATAAACACTGTGCCCTATGCTTTGCCAATGCTCTGGTTCTGAAGGTGGCACTTGGTCTGACTGATCACAAAAAACAGTGACATTTTTAATACCGTGACTCAGCCCATGTGTGTTTGCTGCAGAGTGATACACCACTGTAAAAGACTGAAGTGTGATATCCAGAGGGAGCTTCTGTCCCACTGGATGGAACAATGAGGGAAATTTTGGAAGCACAGCTCAATCCTAAAAGTCCAACTCACCAGGATACCATGGGAAACTTGCACTGGGTTAGAAAAGACTTCAACCAATTAGACTCAATGGATGTTCCCAACTGCCCACTCAGAGGGTGAGACCATCAAGAATTAGGACACAAACAAGACAAGCAAAAAGGCAAATATTAGTGGCAAAGGAAATTCTCTAAGACTAGCCCCATGACTCAAGACCTGCTAGTGGATTTGGTCTGGCAGCCTTCCAGGTTGCTGTACAACAGCCTGGTTCAGGTCTTCAGAGCCAAGTAGATCTGAGCTGGTCATGACCACTTGTCTCATCTCTGTGTACCACGAGGTGGCTCTTAAGAGATCCCAACACCTGTGGCACTGTAACAGGAGACAGGTGCAGAGCAGGGGTCTAACAATAAAAAAGGGAAAGCTCATCCTGTGCCCTCATATTTATCCAGACAAAGAGATTGCAGAGACAGTTCTTTGGAGAAAAAACATGATTTCTGTAGTAGGTGGCAACATATCCTGCCTAGTACAGGGGCAAAATGGCATCAGAATACTTGGAAATGCCACCTAAAAAGAGGAGCATTAAGATCTCCAGGGTGTGGCCCTCCAGGCTTTGTTTTCTGATGAACAGATTGGAGGTTTTGTGGCAGTGCCTTTGTAAAATGGTGTGAGATGGGACCAGGTGACCTCACCATTTAGGTTTTGTCCTAATATTAACAGCTTCTTTAGCCAACAGTCAGTTTGGTTGCAGTGGGAAGAATGGACTACTGAAGAAGGCCCCATATAAGGAATCCAAAGAAGATCACTCTAAGGCTACATCTCTCCCCACTTCATGCCGGGCTAGAAGCCCTGTAGTTATCAGACAATCCTGCTGCCATCAGCCATGCCCACAGAAGAACAGCCTTTCTTTGGGATAAAGGGGCAGGAAGGTTCTAGTGTCACCCACATACCAGCACATGATGGAGAAAAGGGGAGGCTTTACCCACCATCTCCCTTCTCTGCCTCAAGTACTACATGGAGGTGAACCCTGTCTCACACAACTCTGACCAGGCCCCTGGATCCCTGTTCATAAGAGAGGCAGGGCAGATGGTGGAAGTAGACTCTGAAAGCTCCATGTCTCACTTTGTCCCAAGGAGAGGGCAAGAAATGGGTTCAAATACTTCCAGGGTCCTTCTTTGTCATCCCCCCTCTTCCCATCTAAACCCCTGTAGCTTACACCTACAGAAAGGAGCCTGAGAGACTGTCCTGCTTTTTGCTTCGTGCAGATTTTCATCCTTCCATTGTCAGAAGCCCTTAGCCTCTTTCTGTTTGAAAACAGCTTTCAGGCTTTCTGGACTTCCCCACAAAATACGATCCAAATAAAAAAAGTCCTATTTCCCCATCCTAGATTTCTGCTCAGGCTGGGTTTGAGTCCACACTAGCAATGCTAGCATAGACAGAGAATGCAGGAATCCTCTCAGTTCACAAAAGAGCAGCCAAGCTAGAAATCCTTTAGGAATTTCCTCCAGAACACACAGAGTCTTAGCCCTGAACATTTAAGCCAAAGGTCTGGTTCTCAATCACATAAGGAGGAAATAATCAGAGGTGGCACTGGTTCCCTTCTTTTGTCTTTTGGGACAGGGAACAAGTATGTGGAGAATGAAAGGACAAGGATGAGGAAAAGAATCTCTTTGCTTGAGTGACTCTAAAGTGGGAGAATATGGCTGTACTGGCCCCCTGCAAGTCTTGAGAAGGTTTTGGACCATGCAGGCAGTCAGACCTCAGGAGACAGGAAGGTGCCTGCAACAGAACCTAAAGCTTGGCTGGGCTGTACATGCTATATTTATTAACAGCTTAGCTTCATAATAGCTCCAGGCTCATCCCCCTTTCCAGTCTGTGTTCTTTTTCTCAGGTGTTTGTAGAGCCTAGAACGAGTCTTGCTCTTGCTCCTTGGCCCAAACTACAGCATGTAGCCCACCAATTCCTCATGCTCTGTACTGCCTAACACTGTCTGGAGTTAGAAAGAGGAGTGAGGTCTCCATGTTTGACCACAGCGAGGTTCCTGCCATCCTCAATTGCCCAGCTCCAGCTCTATTTCCATTGCTATGCCCCAGCACAAGTACAGTGGCAAAAGTCTCATCATGCTTTGGGTCAGGGCCAAGCATGGTCTCTTCTGACTGCCCTGACTCACAGTCTCACACCCTGGGAAATGGACACGCTGAAGGATCCATACCTTCAAGGCCATGGAACCATGCCCCCACCTGCCTGCCCTCTCTGTCATCTTGACACAAGGCATTCCCAAGCAATGTGCAAATCCATACTGCCCCCACTCACTTTTCATTACCCAGCAGTTTTCTTATGAGAAATATCCACCAAATCAGTGACACACATCCGAGGGCACTTCTGCATCCTCCTTCCTCTCTCCTGTCTTATCCCTATAATTCCTCACAACCTCGTCTGAAGCAACCACAACCTCAAGACGTGCCAGGAAAGCTGACATTGAAAAACTAACTACTTGACTTTCAAAGCCATCCTGCCTGTGGAGAGCTATCAAACACAGCTGTTCTGGGCATGCCAGCAAAAGCAGAGTGAAGCAAAAGCATTACTGGGAGTTTAAATCCACCTGATGTTGTTTTCAAACAGCCATTTTCCTGGTTGATCTTTTAAACATATCTGAAGATCTCTACATTGCCTGAATAGAAACAGCAGCAACTACCAGTCCCGAGTAGCAATTCACTTACAGCACTGCTCTGAAATCTAAGCCTGTGCACTGATGTGTTCAGTCTCAAAGGGCTGGACCAGCATCTATAACCCAAACTCTGCTCACAGCTTCATTTTATACAGAAGGCCATGGTTTTTCATATTTCTTGAAGTCGCTAGTTCTCTTTCCTGCCTGTTGTACACATGCGGTACTGAATAGCACTGTGGGGTGTGTTTACCCTGTAGGGTAAACCCAAAAGGACAATTAAATCACTAGTAAGGAAAAAGGTTTTACCATGGGGCAAACCTATCTGACTGTCAGTGACTGATGCCCAAATGGTACAAAGGGTTTAGTCCAACTCTCATTAATTTCAGGGACAATGTCTTGGCTAAGTTACACACACTCCTTTGAACCATATCTTAAGGCCTTCATCCCCAAGGGAAAATAGCTCTTCAGGCAAAAATTAATGCAATGAATAAAACATTTAAGCAAGATCCTTGAGACTTTATTTTCCCTGTGTGTTTGCCCAGTGGGGGCCTGGCATAAACATGCAAGTCAGAGACAAAGCTGCAAAACAAATAATTGGTTATTACTTCTGCCAACCTTAGGACTAATCACTACATGGATATCTGCACCACTCTTTCTGCCTTCTGCTTCTGACCTCTGCTATAAGCATGCTCTTTAAACAGAGGATTTTGAAAAAGAGCTTATGTAGGTTGTCACTCCACTCTTCCATGGCTTTAGGGAGAGCTCGGCAATCTTTAGGTACTTTCAAAACTGCCAGCCCTGAATATTAACACATTTCCCATTTTACCCTCATACTTCAGAGTTCTTCAGCAGTAGAAAAGAACATCAGTAGAGTTTTAATTCCCTTTTTAGAATGGAAAAACAAATCCCTCCTTCCTGCTGCTATGAAAAGTAAAGGATGCAAGAAACAGAAGTTAAATGTTTAGTTCCAGCAGTCTTAAATGTCCAGCCAGTTATCAGTAGCTCTTCCTTCATGCTATTTTTATATCTCATGTCTCTATCCCCCATCACTTCCCCTGCCAATACAGGCCTTCTCCTACAGCACTGTTACGTACCTTAGTGAAGGAAACATTTTGCTGACTATTGAAGAAGAAATTCTGTTTTCTTTACAGAAAGACTGGAATAGTCTCATGAGGAAAGTGCTAGAAGGTCAATTGATTGAAACAGTTAAAACAATGTTTTTCAGGAACAGGTGGGGAATACACTGTGGAGAACAGTCCTTAACTGGCAAGAAGTAACTTTTACACCTAAATGTACAGAAAGTGCTAGATGATAGTGAGGTGATATGGCTTCCACAGGGATTTTCTGCCAGGGAGGGTGAGAATAGCTGAGATGCAAAGAGAGATGTTTGTATTCCCCCATTCGCACTGCTAGTGCACAGGGTTGAGGAGACATGACACAAAGTAGATGCACCACAGCATGTCCCTTCCCTTCTCTTAGCAGCATTCATGTCCTCTAGATCCCTTTCCCCCTGCTCTCCTTCATTTGTCTCTAGAACACATGTGCTGTATTGACACATCAGTAATCCTGACTTTTCTTCTCCTGACACCATCAAATTTTGTATTTATAGAGGAAAGAAAAGAGGAAAAAAAGGGTAAAAAAAAAAGAAGAAAATTTGGCCTGTCTACCACAATTTGTTCCTTACAAACCCATTCCACTTCCTGCATTTTTGGTGCATTTCTAATGCTTTTTGGAAAGAATTATATAGCAAGTTCTGTCATGGGAAGCCCCTACAAAGAGAAGGACAACTGAAAAGAGGTAAAAATTTGTAGGTAATGCTGTGGAGTCAATCTGATGCAAAGTCTTCTTCAGTATCTAGAAGGGGCTTATCAAAACCAACATGAGCAGAGGAGTGGGTGGTTTTGCAAAGTAGTTGCAGGACAGAGGGGAAGAATCAAAGCATAGTTCTGTCAAAATCTCACCCAGCAGGCTCCAAGATCCCCAGAGCTCACTCCTGGGGAGTACCCCATGCACAAACAGGACAGTGCATCATGGCCCTGTGACATGAGACTCTCCCGGTGACTCAGATCCACCAAGCATCTGCAGTGGGGACACAGTGCAGGAGGGAGGAATATGACATCTAATTGAGTCTTACTACACATGTGAAACCTGTACAGCATGCTACTCCCACCTCCAGCCTATTTCATGACCAGATACAGGAGGTCTCACCCACTGAGGGAACAAAAACACACCAAAAATGTGCATGGAGCTGTCCCAGAGATAACACTGGATGCCAGACTTAGTATTTCTAAGCAGTGAGTGATCTGTCTAAGACCAGTATAGCACAGGAGAGCATCCAAAAAACACATGAAGATCAGTCAGGCCCAGCATCAAAACCAAAACTGCAATTAAAGTGAATGCCTGAAGAACATAAGTTCTGTACCACAGCACTGACCTTACAGAAAGTCTTCCTACAATTAAATCAAACTCTACAGAAAATGTTTATGCCATACTGTAATTGGACCAGCTGCAAGTTCTGCAATGATGGAAACCCTTTGAAAAGGTTAGAATTATAATTCTATAATACAAGCCTATTAATGGACATTTTATCATTTAAACAGTGAGTCAGGAAAAATACTTTTCTTTTTTTTCTTTCTTTTTCTTTCTTTTTTTCTTTCTTTCTGAATTTTGCTGTGGATGCAGACATTGTGAGCAGCTGTCACTCATACTTTTTTTTTTATTTGAAAATGCTTCTCTTCCTATGGGAATAGCAGTCATGAGACCATTTGAAAAGAGGGCTTAAAGGCTTAAAAAGTAGTAGTATCTTGCAGTCAAAAGAAAGCTTTGGAAAAAAATTTCAAAAGAGTAGGGTTTTATACTGAATAAAAGCTAGGAATAATAATACTTTTTTCTTTCTTTTCTAAACACCACTTTCTAAACTCCACTTTGCAGCTTCAGAATTTAGAATTCAAAAATCTACTTTATTCCCAGCTAAATATAGCCCTGCATTCAACCCTAGCTGAGGTTAAGGTGTTTCTACAGGGAACTCCTATTAGTCTGCCATATTCTCAAACCACAGCAACAGACAAGTTTTTGTCATTATTAATGTGTGAAGCTGCATTCCCCAATGTTCTTGTAGCAATATGAATCACACTGACGTTCAGCAGGATTTGTGCTCCTAGATAATACTTGAAAATTCTACCCATAAATATTTATATTCAAAATATTGTCTGGAATATATCTCAATAAAGCCACTGCCCCAGTTGCACAGAGTAATGACAGCAACAGCAAAACAGTAACAGCAAAACCCATGCATTGCACAGGTGAGCCATGAGGGTCTCACTGAGGAGGAAGGCTGAGCATGTGTGGGATGACACAGTGAACCACCACACTACAACCATGACAGACAACAGCAGAGCAGAAATGCCCAGAAACAGCTGGTATTTCAGTGGCATTTCAGCCTGGCACTTAGTGTACTAATTACAACAAATGCCAATATCCTGTTTCAATAGGACAAGGGGTAATGGTTTTAAACTGAAGGAAGGTTGAGCCAGATTAGACACCAGAAAGAAGTTTTTTATAATGAAGGTGGCAAAACAGTGGAACAGGTTGCCCAGAGATGTGGTAGATGACCCATTCCTGGAAACATTCAAGGCCAGGTTGGATGGAGTTTGAGGAGCCAGGTCTACTGGAAGATGTCCCTGCCCATGGCAGGGGTGATGGACTAGATGATCTTTAAAGGTGCCTTCCAACCCAAACCATTCTATGGTTATATCGTTCCATGATTCTATGAAATAACACAGCCCCTCCCTGTAGAGCTCAGTTGAGACCCTTGCACTCCACAGAGTATGTGTGCATGGGCAGCAGCAGAGCTTTTATCCCCTCAGGTAGGGTCACAAGCAGGGCCACAGGCAGAATGCAGGCAAGATGAAGGCTGGATGCAGGCAGGACTGGCTCCGTGGGGCCGCTGTGACACCTCCTGGCTGCAGGGCTGTGCTCAGCAGGCTCACATTTGTACTGTTGCACAGGACTCAGAGAAATGACAAGCCAGAAAACCCAGAATTCCATTTCCAAAGGTGGAGCTGAGGGGGAAAAAATATAATTTTGGAAGGTTTCAGGGATGTACTTGAAGTGCTGCATGCTGGGATGGAGGTGTGAAAACAGGACAGCTGGGAGAAGGCAGCAACAGGATGGGGTAAAGACCAGTTCAGTGTCCGTCCATGGCCCTTGGGTGTCAAAGTAGAGTTTCAACAGTGAAACCACTGTAGGAAGCTTTCCTATCAGAAAAGCAGTCTGGAGGTGAGGTAAGTATGTCAAATGACTACAAAAGCTGTGGAACCACCCACATGGACCATTTCAGCAGGGAAGAGAGAGCAAAAACGCTAATTCCATGGAAAGACATATAAAAAAAAGGAAGTTTACTCTGCAAGATGGGTATTCACAAATTCAGCTTTGCCCCCAAAACAAAGACACAAAGCTCTTTAGACAAAGCAAACATCCCAGCACTCAGTGTAACTGCAGAGCAGTGGTGCTGGTCAGGTATAAGATCCTCAGCTTTGGTTCAAGGGCCACATTGCCCTCAGCACTTACTATGTTCTGGGTAACCAGGAGTGGTCTGGATCAGCTTAGCACAGTAGCAGAGTTACAGCAGGATATGCAGCCCACAGTAAGAGGCATGGAAAATTCACCTGAGCTATGATCTGCTGTGACTACTCTGCAGCTGATCCAAAAGTCAGCAAGTGAAAAGCTGCTGAGTATCTGCACGATACTACTGTGGTGTCCTGGCAAAATTTCCACAGAAGAATAGTGGATGCCCAGCAACATAGCATCCCTTCATTAAAAAACAGTGATTTCTCGGTTTCCAAGTGTTACATTATTCTTCTATTCCCCATCAAGCAAGAGAGATATGTTTCAAATTTACATGTGACTGATTAGATTACCTGAGTGATCCACTGATTTCCCTTGGAAAGTGAAACAAACAGAAATGTTAATGCTGCACAAGAACTGTACCTGGTATAGCACACCCTTCTCATCTGACCATTGCCTGTATCACAAAGAGCAGCAAATGGGTTTACTGTCATTAAAGTCCCAGCTTCAATAAATCTGTTGCTCTAGCAAGATCTACTCTGTGCAAGCTGGTTTGAAAAAATTAAACCCATTTTTTTCCTGTTGTAGTTGGCAGCTCTTCCTAACCCAAGTGACACTCGCATTTTACAGAATCCTTTCTCTGCACACCACAGTGTAAGAGCATTTCCCGGCATTAAAACACCTTTGTCTCACATCTGCCACTATCATTACAGGGCAAGGTTTTTGTATGAGTTCACCAAGCCAAGATGTCAAGCAGACCAGCCATAACCTCTAGCCATGCGTGATGCACTGTCCTTGATTCAATGCTTCTAAAACAGCTCCTGAGTGCAAGACAGGATCTTGCCCACATCTCAGCACAATTGCCAGGGTGACGTGACCCTGCTGGGTTACACATGGTTTGGATACATACCCTGTTGCACTAGAAATAAACTTTCACAACTGCTATTTGATAGGGGAAGGAGTGTGATGAAAGGGCTGGGTGAGACAGAGTTAAGATTACAGTAAATGGGCTGTAATGTTGTATGCAGCAGTAGCAGCCATGAGATCAGTTACATAGTGGTAACTCCTCATTTCCTTGTTTTTTCTGGGTCTGCGTCTAGCATGTGGCTGCCTGAACAAATCAGCTTAATGCGTTTCTCCATCTGTTGGGATATAGTGTGATAAGCTTGTATAATTTGTAAGTTAATTATTTACATATGTTCCTGAAACTGGAGTAAAATCTGTATGCAGACAATGAGCAAGGATGGAGGAGAAGCTAAGGGACGCAATGACTGCGTTCACCTCTGATCTCACTGCAGCTGCAGGACAGTTTGGTCGTTCCTAAGGATTTTCAGGAAAATAATTCCAGTGGAAGAAAGGAGTCCAAAATACAGTCGATGGCTTTCCAGCTAAGAACAACTAAAGCTGAAGGAACTTAAGGACTGTTACGAAGTTACAGGTTACTCTGCTGAAGCACCAGGCTTCCTAATCTGGCAGAAGGGAGCTGGGAGCCATTGGCCTCCCATGCTCCTACTCCCCCACCACAGCTCACCACCCTGGGAAATGTGCTCAGACATGTCCATGGGCCAAACAGTCCCTCAGATAAAGGTGCTCCAGGCAGCGAGGTGCTTACCACTGGCAGTGTATATGTTGAGATACCCATCCATGCCATTTTCCATATTTCCAGATGCAGCATGTTCCCAAGCCTGGTGCAGCAGTCAGACTGATTTGAGCCACAGCTGCTCTCCCCTGCAAATGCCAGAAGTTTAAGAACCTCATGTGTCCCATGTGCTTTTAGCCATGGATTTTGGTTATGTTTAGCAACAGCTGATACCTGAGGTCAGGGAAAGGCAGAAACTTACTTTGCAGTTTTCTCCTTGACATCACCTACCAGTAGACTCCAGAGGGGTGACAAAGCTGGCTTGCTAGTTCCTCACTCCACAGATTGCATCCAATGTGAAGTGGAATCTTAACAATTTCCCAAAGCTTTTTTAATTTCAGTGTTTACCAAAAGCAGTTTTTGTGAAAGAAATATATTCCCATCAAAAGAAAATTTTTTTCCTAAATCTTCTACAACATATTAGCTAATTTCACATCACCCTATACTACACTATATGTAGCAGACTTCGAGATCACACTGAGGTCAACAGAAGATGCATCTGGACCAGGCTACCCTGAGATGGTGCTGTCCCTTGCTACAGCATATTATAGTAAACACATTCCCATAAGAATTCTGGCCTGTGAGAAACAAAGACAAAATTATACTGAATTAAAAATTCCACTATAATGGCATGTCTTATTTGAATTTTATTCCTAATGCAGACTTCCCACCAAAATCAGTGAAACTCGCCTTTAACCAGTCAGAACAGACAGATGACAATATTTGCTGTAGTTCACTTCTCATTTCTGGGAATGAGGGTCCTGGCTGGTTTTGACAGACAATGCTGAGGAGATAATGCCACAATACTGGAGAGATTTTCTGCAGTTCTTACTCAAAGAAATTCTTAACAAGACAAGTAGCACCATCCTCTGGACATCAGTGGGAATCCAGCACAAAGGAAACAGGCTTGGTTCTTTAGGTAGTGCCAGATTCAGATCTCACCATCTGTGGAGTTCATGGTCTCTGCAACGCTTGCTGGAATTCAGCCTGAGGTCTCCATCCACCCTGTGCTCAACAGTCTCACAAATTTAATACTGTATAAAAGAAAAGCCACGAGAGCAACAGATTAATGTTATAAGGAAGAAGATATCAGCTAAAGAGATAAAGCCAAGAAAAAGCAATATATATCAGCCTGTAAGCAGAGGTCTTCTGAGAGCTATTTACCAGACAGTTTTACAACCTATAGATCATTATCACATTCTTCAGATTAACAAAGAGTCATTGAGTCAAAGCATAGCACAGAATTCATTCTGAGATTTACATTAAGGAAGGTTTTGACTGTGTATTAATATAAAAGAAAATCTTGTGTTTTTTTCATATTTCATTCAAGAATTTAAGGACCTTGCAAAGAAAGAAATCCATACTATAGGAAGACTTATAGTTCAAAACAATTCCTCTGTCAATAGATTTTAGGAGATCCCAATTTCCTTATGTTATTTTGATATTTCTTTCTAATCTGTTTTCAAGTTTGCATGCAACTGTGTAAGAACAAAGTTAAAACCTAACAGTTTCTTTTAAAAAACAACACTAAAAAAGGAAAATTTATTCTTGAACAGAAATATCTGGATTTTTAACTGGCATGGGACAAAAGGAAAGATTCAAATCATCACCCCAGCTAGAAAAATCAATGGAGAGGTCCTGGCAGTACTTTATCAGGGAGCATCAATAATTCCTCCTTGTTCCAATGATGTCTCTAATACCATTTTAAATGAAGTAACCTGCTTAAATGACAGACCTTGAAGCCTGATATCACTTGTACAAGATACAGAAGCAGAATTCATGGAAGAGGCAAAATTCACAGCTCTTCAACATACAAGAATGCTAGACAATACACAAGCATTGCATTAGGGGATTTCCACAAACCTCAGTTTGCGAAATCTCAGTGCTTTCTGTATAGTTGGTACAAAACAAAACACCTTTTGAATAAGCAGGGATAATGACAAACCTAGGTCAGATGGGACTGTAAGATCATTCCATTAGGTTTCCAGAGAGTGTCCTTAAAGGCAAATCATTTGGACTTTTAAGAAAAAAACAAAGATCTTGTTACTTGCAACATAGAGCAGAAAGGAGATTCAGCCTTTAATTTCCCTAACTACACTGCCAGTGCTAGTATCTGAATGGCAATCAGATGATCAGCCTGACAGGTTGGCATCTTCCCCCATTTCACAAGATCAGATCCAAGTAATGCCATCATCCTTATCGAGAAATATAAAAATATTTCACACCAACAACTGGAGTCTATTCTAGGACACATCCTTGTAGATGCTGAGTCTCCAGTTTTGGTGACAGCAATGAGAACAAATATATTCAGCTGGGCCCATTCAAGGAAATAGCACTTGACTTCTGCTCCCCTGTAAGTACCTCCTACATAGATGTCCAGAAGAGATCAGGTGAAGGTTTGGGGACAGTTCCTTATAAACCTACCTGGGTCTTTGTGCAATGACAATAATTGATTATAGCAACAGGTAGGTCTGTGGACCAAACTTGCAGTATCTTTTATGTAGAACCACATCCTGGCTATAGAAAAAAAAAGCAAAAAGCTCATATTCACAGATGCAAAGGCATTTTGCCCAACTTTGAACTCACTCCAGACACTGCAACTGGGAGCAGGGCTCAAAGCTCTGCAGCCCTGGCCTCTTGCCAGCTCCCTGCCAAGGGCTGATAGCAGAGGCTGCTGCTGCTGACAGAAATTCTGAACTGGTTCAAGGCTGTGCTTCCCAGCCCAAGACAGAACTTTGCAGCACATATTAGGAAAGCCCAAGTCAAGGACTGTTGTCAAGGACAACTGCAAACCACTGGGCCTTGCATGGAAAAAAGGCAGTTGCTCAGGTCTGCTATTCTTGTTGGGGGCACACATATGTGTATGTACATATCCAAACATGCTCTCACAAAAGGAGCAGACAGATAGCCCTCCCAGCCTCCAGACACTCTCCTGTCCAAGTGATGCTGCTTCTCTCTTGATACTGAATGAAGATCCACTGGACCATTCTTCTCCTCGTGCTCCAATCACATTCCCCACTGAAGTGCTTTAGTGATATGTTCCTCATATCTGTAATTGCATGGAAATAGAAACGTGTGTCTTCCTCCACTTGCCATGTAATCTTCCAATAACATCCATCCATTCCTTGCAGATAAGTTAGTTTCTCAAATGGAAACCAGCCCAGAGCATGATCATTTCTTCATACATTCAGCCTAAAATTAAAAATCTAAAGGTAAGTGATTTAAAATTATATGTGGTGCAATGACTGCAGTCATCAGATCTAAGGAAGACAAGAACACAAGGACTTGAACTGCACAGTAGCTTCTAGAGAGATGAACTTACTGATCACAAAACTGAAAAACAAACATGTACTTCTGTCTTATCTTTTCTACTAAAGATGCAGAAACTATGCCTCATTTTTCACATAATGCCTGTGCATTCTTCTGCTATTGATGTTGAGCTTCTATGTACGTTACACTGCTTAAAGCTGAATGTGTTTCATTTAAGTTAAAAAAGCAGCCTGCCCACTTCCCATTTCTTAAATGTTACTGTTGTTCAGCCTTCCTTCACAATGGTTTTCTAAAACCTCTCTAATGGCTCAGTGGTTGTTTAAAAAAACACAAAAATTATTTTAATTGCCTTTTTTTTTCCCAGAATGCTTTGGCCACTGAAAGTGGAATCACAACCCCAGGACCATTGGTTTGGGGAGATAACTATCCTTAACCAGTGCTGGGAACATTTGGCCTCAAGGTTCATGGCTCATTACCTGCTGAAATGAGAGAAAATATGACACGGCCTGAAGGGATGAGGGGCTCGCTCATTTTGCTCTATGAATGATGCTGCTTCCACTTGGGAAGAGGTGCATGGAGTTCTGTGCACAATTCATACACAGCTCAAGGACCCAGCAGCTTTTATCTGGGATGCTGTAGGATAAAAACCCATTAAATTGTCTTTCCTCCAGTTCAGCAAACCAGAATTCTCCCTGCTCCAGTCTCCTGTTGTAATGCATTAATTGCACTGAAACAGAAAACTGGCCAGAAAACCAGTGATCACAGATATTCTAAAAATTTTCCCCAGTAATTTCTGTTTTCGTGTCTGGCTGAAATAATCTGTTATTTTTGATCACTTTTCTAAAAGTCTAGAATTTCAATATGTCATAGTAGATGTTACAAACTAGAGGAACAGTGCTTGTACTAAGAGAACAGGGAATCTAACAGAAGCTCATCTTCATCATAGAAAGGACCACTGAACTAGACCTGCCAAGGTTCAGAATATGCCATATCCAAAAGCCCTGGTTTTTTCTTCAAAAAAGCAGACTGCAGCAGCTTTGCCTTCACAGCTCCACTTCTGGTCCAGTGCTGACCTGTATGGAGCTGGGAGAGGGAACAGGCAAAAGGAGGCACAGGAAATGTGGTGCTGATGAAGGATCATCAGGCCTTTGGTCCAAAAGGCATTATCTCTTCCCCAAGGAGGACATTTTATGTTGTCTGTTCTCCTATCACTAATGTCACCTTAACATCTCCCTGAGAAATTGCAGCAACTGATTTCCCCAGAGGAACCCCAATACTCATTTCCTCCACCACAATTCTACAATTTAGAGCTGATTTTCTTCACCCTTTCCAAAACAGCAGTTTGAACTTCTCTAGTTTTATGATGCTGCATTTTATTGTCCACCGGACAAAATTTTTCAAATATCATGATTCTTCCCTTGCATTCATTGCACAGTTAGAAAGGAAATTTGTAATAGCTAAGTCCAGTTTTTCTCTTCATTGCAGCCTGCCCGTGTAGTTATTGACACTTTTTTTGTTACTGTTGCAGGCACAAAACTCTAGGTGATGCTGGTAGAGTTGCTGCGGTGTAAGTAAAAGCTGAGATTTTCTCATCCTAGAAAAGTCTTGTAGCTTCATATTGTGACCTTTTCTAAATCCTCTCTTCTGTGCTGGTCTAGATAAATCTCCAAATTCATGGCATTTGAAAAGCAAGAACTCTACATACGCTGTAATTACGCTTATTTTTGTCAAGGTCTGTGCTACTCTTTGAAACAGTTGCAGTAGGCCACAATCCAGCATACCCCATAAGGCAGAATCAATATCTAAGGAAACAGATTAATGTACTAAATATATTTGCATAGTAGTCTGCACAAACACATTAATGAAATTTTAGCAGTGAACCATCTCTGTATTTTCCATGAGCTATTTTGAGCAGAGCACTACTACAGCTCCTTCTGGGGCTGTTTCAGTGCATGCAGTACATCAGTCTGATGTACTCAGTGAGGAGAAAAGGAGTCCCATAGTGGACACTGGCCAAGAATCTGAATCCTTGTAATTTTGCCAGGCTACTCCAACAAGCCCTCTTCTCTTTCTCATAAACAGTAAGATGAAAAGGATTTATCTGTTTACCAACTTCAGTTCAGAATTCCTTTGAAATGTCTGTGTCTACTCCAGGGAAAAAGTGAAAGTTAATACTTTCCCTAACTTCTTTGCATAAGCCTTTGTGTTAATATTCTCCTGCTATTTTTTATTTGTCAGTTGCCTTAAGGCCATTTCTATATGCATCTAAGCACACCACAGCTTAAACACAAAGGTTTCCCTCTTAGTAGTAGTACTGGTAATTCTCTTCTTGTCAGTACTAAAAACATTGTGTCCTTTGACATTTCAATGATGCATTAACTTCTTGTCTGGAATACAAATGTGAGCTGAGAACTGATTTTGTAACAGAGTAGATTGTAGTTTTCTTGGAAAGGTGGTTCAACCTTTTTAAGTTCTGTTTCCAGCTTTTCCACTGGACAGTCAGAATTTGCCATGATTACACAGCTGTGAATGAGTACTTCAACATGAATGTTACCTGACAGAAATGATTACTGCTGTGCCCAGGAAAGTCAAGTTTAAGTGAAATATCTTCTATTAGTTGCCTGGCCTTAAGGTAACTAACTGTTGCTTCTGCTTAGCAGGAGGTGCTGAGCTTAAACTACAACAGGCTCACTAAGCAGAGCCATTAAAATCAAAGACTGCCAGCACATTGCTTCACTTTGAATGAACATTATACGCTAAAAACCAGGATGTAAAATTGTAGGTTCCTAACATTATTTTAAGCCTATTTACAGAAATGGCAGACAGATGATTGTTAGACTAACTCCAGATCCCCACTGCAGGAAGCTGCTCCCTCCCTGCGCATCCCCTGGATGAGCCCTTGTGCTTCCAGAGAAGAGACCTAATACACATACACATAAACTCCCCTCTGGAGGAATGTATTGCTCTCCACTGATTGCCTAAGCCTCTTGTCTTAGAGACCCTTGATTTAGTTATGGAAAGTCAGCCACTGTCTTCTCCTCTGCCTCCACAAAATCAAACTCCACTTTTCTCTTAAAAAAAAAAAAATGAAATGAAGAAGAGAAACTACAAATGTAGTTATAGAGCTGATGTGGTAATGACAGTCTGAGTTAAAGATTTTAGTGAGAAAAGTTAACCAATAATTTTAACAAGAAAAGAAGTCTAACATAGTTTGAGAAGAACTATGTTCTGGATAGGTTCAATTCTCTTCTGCTTGAATAACTCGACTCCAAAATTTATTGAGGGTTATTAAAAAAGTTGTCAGCCAGGTTTAGAGTGTGACTGTAGGTTTTTCCTAAATTAATAGTGAACCATTCTCTGCAGTCACATATTTTCAAAGTGCTATTTCAATGATAGTCATATGACTTAAGGGGGAGGTGGGGAGGTTAATAGACCTGATGTGTTTGATGAAGTTCATTAAAAGGAGTACTTCTTTTACAGCAGCAGGCTCCACAGCATCTGTTGCTCCATAATCCCATATTGCCTGGCACGTGTGCAAAGCAACACTAAGGAAGGATCAGTTTTGTCCAACTCTTAATTCACCACTATCTATTAGCATGTTTCAAAAGCTTTCTGAATCTGAGACTCGGTTATAAATTAAATAGTGTTATGGGAGGATGAAGGAGGGTTTGAAGTTTTCATTTAAATAGCCTTGGCAGGTAAGATAATTCAGGCTCACTTTTCCCTGCTGCAGCTGTGTGTGATTTCCAGTCAGTAAGCTGAGCAAACGGCGTCTGCTCACAATAAAGCAACCAGCAACAGCCGCAGCAACTGATAAAGAAGCAGAAACATGTCCTAGCAGGGACTGCCCTTTTCCACAAAAGCCTTCGGGGCCAGGCTTATGTAGGGGAGACCACACACAGACAAGGGAGGCAACGAGTTCCCTATGGCCCCAGGGCTCCTCCTCCTCCCAGCAACACCGGTTTGGCAGCTGGCACCCTGGAGAAACCAGCACAAGGTACGAGAGGTGTCAGCAACCTCCCGAGTCAGGCACAGGTGATGGCACTGTGCCACCCTCTGAAGGACTGGTGGGGCATGTCACCTCCCTGAGGCCAAGAACCCTTTGCAGTCCTTTCCCACCATGCACAAGATACCTTTCTTCTGCCCAGCTTCTTTTCCTGACCCCTTGTCAACGACCACTCTTCCTTGCCTCATTCTTTTATTCGGTTTCTCTTTAATATACTTATAAATTACTTATTAATATACTTAAGATTCAGCAGGCCTAAATCTCCCTCACCATTAAATGAAAAGGAAAAAGACAGCCTAGCATGGCTCTTTTCTCAGCTGGTTCCCACTCTCCCACAGCTTCCTCAGCTTCTCCCTGTGCCTCTTCTAACACAGTGAGACTTTGCTGTCTCACTGCTTTGGCATAGGAAAGACCCAGATATTTGTCAGCAGTGTTTTGCAAGTGAGTCAGATGTGACCCAAATATAGGATTTGCTGGTTGGGGTGGCCCATGAGCAAGATGCAATCAAAGAATGAAGTTGCCTTGGTACTGGTGCCATCCACCACTAGGCAACGAAGCACACAAACCTGTGATGAGACTGCTGTCTCCTTGTCCCAACAAATCATCAGGTGTTGACTCTTCCATCATTCTTTCTCAGACACTTGCGCTTGCAGTTATGAGTTTTAATCAGCAGTGAGTTTTAATCAGTCCAGTGCTTGGTTCCCAGGCAAAAGTCACAGCAAAGCTTGGAGAGGCAGGATCACCCTCCTGGGAGTTTCAAAAACAGCACCCTTCATTAATTTCTCAGTGGCTGTGGTTTTTAAAGGAGAAAAATCATCTCTTTCAACATCATGGAAAAAAAAAAAAGTGGAATACAGACTTTGAAGTGGTGGGGAAGCACCATTACCTATTCACAGACAGCAGTCTGGTGTTCACTACATTTGATAGGAGGTTGCATGCAGCAAATGCGTGTAAGGACACATTTCCTTCAGAGAGCAGTAAAATTGCACCCTTCACACTCACCTGCCATATTAAGCTACTTTTCACACAAGCAGGCCAGCTGGCTCCTACTGTCCCCTGCTCTGAGGGAGACAACTGCTCAGTCCTCTTTAGCCTTTCTTCTTTCTGAGGCATCCCAAAGCTGATTTAAAGTTCATCATGCAGGCTGGATTGTCATCCAGCTTGGCCTTCTCACTTCAGCTTCTTCTACCAAAATTTGATTCTTCCAGCTTTCATCTCCTACCCACTTGAAAGGCTGAAGTCCTTGATCTAGCTATATTTTATGTATCCCCAGTCTCTGACAGCATAATGAGTAGCTCTGAGTTTTACTAGGAATACTGGATTCATCATTGACATCCCTTATCTTTTCTCTGCTCCTACTACTGTTCCTTTGTCCACCCATAGGTTTACTATAAATTCTGTAATGCGGGCAGAATTCCTGAAATAATAAGCTGGCTTTCAAAAGTTAAAAGCTGGGTCAGGTCTACAGAAAAAAAATCTATATTTAAATTGTCTAAGAAATTACAGTTCCTACTACATAATAACAGAATATTAGTTGAACAGATGATAAGATATATATTGATATAAGTTGAACAGAAGAGTAATAGAAAACAAAAAGGGTTTAGCTTTATTATTGCATTTCCTGGTTAGTTGGGAGTTTATTTTTTCCCCTTGGAACCTGCATTGGCATTGTTTGCATTGGATACTGTAGCGAGCCTGTGCAGTGTTACCAAAGACTCTCATAATGATAAAGTCACACAAAAAAAATTACAAAGATATCTCACAGGGAAATATTGCAGATAATGAGAAGACTATGACTAGGGCTTGACATCTAGGACTATTCTGTCCTTTTCTTGGCTCTGTGGATTATACGTTTTCCTCCTACAAGCCTGGAAACAAACTCACCTTGCCCACACAGCCCTAAACAGCCATAATCCTACAGACCTGGGGACTGCTCAGTTCACTTGAAAATTTCCAGATCAGAGGGCATGCACTAGGGATATAGGAGAGTATCCCCAATACTACATCCAGTGTCAGGATGTAAGGACAGCAAAATCATCACTTTCCCACAGGACTCCCCACTGGAGCAGATCCAGGGAGTAGGATTAACATGCTTCCTATCTTCCCCAAAAGTGCAGCCATCCAAAACCTCCTCAGTGCCCCTGTCATCCTCTGCCAACCCCTAGCAAGCCTCCCTACCTGCCTGTGCAGAGGCTGTGGAATCTCAGGGGGTCGTGGGGAAGCAATTACAAATGAATTTTGGATCCTGGATGAAAGAGCTTGACAACAACTGCTCCAGCCTTTCTGAGGGAAACAGAGAGAAGCCAGACCCTAATCCCCCAATCCTGTCCTGACAGTGTGATCTTGGATCAGTCACTGCCATCTGTGTGTTCAGATTTCCCAGCCACCAAACAAAGCCTGGCTGTGCTCATTTACCTACAGAAGTGTGGAGATGCAGAGTGGATTAATTAATACTCATGCAGAACTCAGAGAACAAAGTAGTCTTATGCTGCTAAATACCTTCAAGCCAAAGTCACCTCTGAACAGTCAGGTTCAAGGATGGATTTGGTCTATCATTCCCAGGTGTTACTCTTCCTGTAAATAAGAATGATTTCAGCCTTTCCCAAGTTCAGAACCTGATGGGGACTGATTCCATGATACAAGCATTAAAATTGCTTTTGACCTTCTTCCATAAAAGTAGAACGATTAAATACACAAATTTAGAAGATCACAATAACCATTCCAGTAATGCTGCTGTAACAGAACTCTTCGTGTTAATTACTGTATTATCTGTTCTACATGCTCCAATTGTCTCCCTATGTCTCCCTATACTGGGGAAAACATGCAATTTTTGTTAGAAGAATCTCAGAAGTGGTTGCGATTTTACCCATGGTTAAAATAAGAAGAATTTCAACAAACTGTACTTTTATGGTTTCATTAGGATTCAGGCAGGATCTGAGCTCCCCCTGCTGTTTGCAAAAATAAAAGCCATGTACGGCTGAGCTAGATGAATTCCTAATATCGAGTGTCTCTGGCCAAGGGCAGGCTCTAGGGATTCCGCTATTTGGTCTTTGGCTCGAGCTGCCTCATGGAAAGAAATAAGTAGCTAAGTGTCAGTAAAGGCCCGTTCTTACAGTCACACCACTGAACACGGAAAATATTACATTCAGGAGAGAAGATAGCTGAGCGTAAAAACAACCATTTGATGTATGAGTCAGAAGAGGAGAACATTTATATGAGCCCAAAAAGGTGTTGACCTTAAACCATCCTCTAATATGTGGCTAGAAGTGGATCCAGCCCTTTTATAGTAGGCAATATTCCCAGCAACCTCCTAGGGCCAGAGCTGAGGCTGTGTGATGCTGAAATTACTGTGTCCTTTGTGCAAAGAGCAAGTCTGCCCATGGAAAGGTGTGCTTTATATGTGTGAAAATATTTTGATCTGAGGCCCTTGGAAAAAAGCCCAGTGCCCCTGCCAGAACAGCCCTAAGTCAATAGGGAGCAGGTCTACACTAGGGAATGAAGGGTTTGGGGATGCTCACCTTGACAGAACGAGGAGTCCGGTTATCATGAGCCAAGGGTTTCAAGTCCCATTATAAAAATGCCTCTGGCACCTCGGTGTGTGGTATGAATTCCCCTCAGATTAACCACTCATTGCCCTCAGACTTTTAATTCTCTCATCAAAGAGGCAGACACCTCTGAACTTCTCTCCAGGGAAAGCTAAATTAGATGCTCTGAATCACCCTCTGGAAGAGCCCCTTGTGCAGCCCAGATGGGGAGAACATGGCAGATCCTGAGCCAGCTGAGATGCATGAGTGCCTTCAGCACCAGCCCTTGATCTCCTCATCTCATTTAATGCTTTTGAAAAACAATGTGTTTTACTGATGTTAACCCCAAGGGGGGAACAAAAAATAAAATTTTTAAAAACTTAAAAGTTAAAAAAAAAAGAAAAAAGAGAAAATAAAAATAAAGACAAGTTCTTCTAATGAGGATTCCCAACTGCTAAAATATTTTCCTGTTTTTCTGGTTGTATGTCAAGTCTCATTAGGCTGTATTAATGAACTTGTTCCAGGCAAGTTTTGGCATAGTTGTTGTTTGTGGTTTTGCCTAACACATGTGAAAGCACAAGCTAAGTCTGGCTCTTTTTCAAGTAAGTTTAACAATCAGAAAAGCTGGGTGGGAATACAAGAGGGGAAACAGCTTAGAATTTGCAATTCAATACTTTCTCTGTAACAGTAAGAAGGAAAAATTTAAAGCAGTGTTCTGCACTTAGATTTGTCCCTCTACATGGTACAGGGATGAATGGCACTTTTAAGGGAGATTTGGTATGGTTTTGTCTACATTTGGGTTCTGTTTCAAAGAGCAGCAATCAGAAGCTACCTCACATAAACCCTGCTGTGCTCTTGATGCAGAAAGTATTTACACCAGCACATCAATCTAGACAGAGCCTTGTCATTCCTAAAATGTTTCAATAGATTAGATACATTCTTTGTGCTGTAAACAGAAAAGTCACATACCACTTTTGGAGGGTAGAATTTCCTAGCTTTCGAGTATACATGACACGAAAGAAGCCAGGTATGAACAGCAGAGATATCCTAAGCAATGAGGGCTGCCAAAGCAAGAGTTTGGCATCATCCGTATTTTCAAGATCTCACCCCAGCTACTCCAGCCACTGCATTCCTGGGATATCAGCAGTTTCTGAAGAAAAGAAAATTATTGACACTAAGAAAAAAACTCCATCTGCTAAACTTTGTCTACTGCAACAGAGATATTCTGCAAGAGAAAATGAAATCTGTAACAGCATCTGGATGATAACAGAGGGGATGAGTCAGCCACATATTGCTACTGCTTGCTTTGTTTATGTTTCGCATACTACTTTGAGTCTCTCCATTATTCATTTTTATTTATTTTACAGCATTGGGATTGCAAAAACTGAGAGCTGTTACAAAAACAAGGTCAATGCCCTGCTGAAAACAAAGTTTAGCAAAACTATCTGTACAGCTGATTCTGCAATCCTCATATTGAAATGAATTGTGAGAGCCCAAAACAACTGCCAGATCACAAACTTCAAGTGGAAGGCTTGCTCGATCTTCATCCAACTACTATGTGCACTGACTGAAAGTCAAATAATTTAGAAATGTAAAGGTTTCCACATGTCTATAATCAGCCCAGTATGCAATATGCACCATGTGGGACAACCTGTTGATACTGAAAAGCTAAATGAAAGCTGTACCACTCAAGAACCACGTTTGACAAGTCTGTACTACTGTCACTGACAGCTAGCAGTCACTCTGGTTCTAGAGAACTGTCTCTTCAGGACAAGCTTTGAGGTGTATTTCTTTGTCCCATTATTATCCAAGTGACAAACTGCTGGTAGAACAGGAGGAAGATGTTTATTCCTACCCCCTGTTTCTGTGTTCTAACTCCTGTCTTATACGCCACTACCATCTCTTCAGTTCCAACAAGTATTTCTCAAATCAGTTTAGTACTGTATCCACAGCTATCAAAGTCCCTTGATTTACCACCAGCCCAAGAACATCTTTCCAGCCCTATTCATTCCTCTGGCACAGTGATAAGTAGCACCCAGTAGTTTTCTCTTACCACATCTTAATTCATACCTAATAGGCTCCCTTTACCATTTTTTCCACCTGCCAGTCTCAGCAGGCACTACAGGTGCTTAACCAAGACCTGAGAACTTTGGCCACATCGGAACACTATCACACACCTTTAACAGGCCAATAAAGGTGGCTACACCACACAGTATATTGGCAGCACACAGAAGCACCAGGAAAAGCCTGTAGCATCCTCTAACACAAAGTTGTTTAACCTGCCCCAGAGCAACACCACTGTCCTTTACTTACATCCTTTGGGCAGTTGCATCCAGGTTTCCTAAAAACTGTCAGTGTAAACACAGCTGTGCAGTTGGGTTCTGCTGAAGCCTCATTATTTCGGTTCAATTACTGCTGGCTTTTCTCCTCCAAGTTTCCAAATTACCTCTAGCCTCTACATTGTTATAAACTAATTAGGCTTTAATAAGTCAGAAAAGAAGGCAGATTAGAATAATTAGGCCCTGTGATTGATTACTGGGCCTGTTATGGAATATACCAGGTGAAAGGCAATGAAGGAGAGAGTGGGTGTTTGCAGAGGCTGAACAAGGCTAGGAAAAGAGACACCCAGACTAACCCTGACAAATATTAGTCTTGAGCTAAGCTCATTCAGTTAATTGTAAAAAAACTCAGCATAGAGGCATCCCTCTCTTGTTGCAAAGGAAGAAAAAAAGGCTTAGACATACAAGGTGTGGGCCCTCAGCATCTCACCAAACGTGCTCATCTCTCCCACTTGCTAAGGTAGCAGCCTAAGGGGAGCAGCAATGGCACTGCTCTCTCCTTTGCATCAACCTGTCACACACAGAGCACAGGAACGAGGAAAACATTGAGCCCTCCTCACCTTTGCCTGCCCTGAGAGTTTCTAGTGAGGCTTTGAGTCAGCCAGAAGTACCTGCCCCTGTGGCCCATTGCACTGAGTGTTTGCAGCCACCCAGCCAGAAGGTCTTCAGCAAACACCCCAGAACAGAGCCAGCTCTGTGCTCGCGCACAGGCGAGCCGTGACTCATGCCCTCTGAATCCAGGCGTGCGATTTTATTTCCCACATGATAATAAAAGGGTAGTAACACTAGCTAGACTGCTCATCCCATCAGCATAGCAAAGGTTTTATTTAATAACCTAATCCAGCTCTGAAATACATCCAGTTTTAAACCAGTTTGAAACAAAAACTTCTCCAAGCAGTTATGGATGAGTCAGTTTATCATGTTGCTTTAAGTGAACTTTGATAAAATGTTCAAAGAAAATTGCTGTCCCTGTGTGAGGCAACTCTGAGTAACAGGGAACGTTTTCAACAGACAGCCACATTTTGAAAAACACCCTAAGTAATTAGATTGAACCAAATAATTTCACCCATCCTTTCTTCTTCTTTTGTATCCTCTGTACATCTGAAGGTATTTAGAAACCTGTAAATGTTAGTCATATCTGGGCACAACACAATTATGGTTCATTGAAGCTCTGGCTTATCAAACCCTTGGGTAAATCTGTATGGCATAATTAAGAAAGAAGGAAAATTCAACCCTGTCTGCTGTGAAAATTTAAAAAAAAAAAGAAAAAAAAAAAAAAGTTTTGTTCCAGAATTAGAAAGTTCCATTTGGCAGCATTAGGATTATGATTACTTAAATATGCTGAGTTATCAGTCCCTTGACAAGCACATTAGAGACAAATCCTTTTAAGATGCCAGCCCTATAAATACACAGATTTAACAGGAAGCAGGTAGGCACTGGTGAAAAGGAACCTCTTATCCAAGTGCTTTCTCTGAAAAGTATAGGAACGAGGTGTGGCTGTTCGATAAGATGAACTCAGGACTCAGGACTAAGTCACTGAACTTACACGTTGCAGTAATCTACAGGACAAAGGTTTGCAGTGAAATAAAATTGCAATAGCCTACTCCTAGAAAACAGCTCTTAAGTAAAGGTCTGTGGGGTCAGAGCACTCAGCTAAAGTACAGGAAAACTGTTGTGTCTCCAACCTATATGGTTTCGGGCACATCATCAAATAACACTTTTATTGTGGATCCAGCACCCACATTAAAAATAATTGTAAGCTCATTTCAAAGTGGTGAACATGAACATCCCTGTCCAGCTGCCACATAAGCATCTCAGGTCATGACCCCATATTTTTTGACAAAATGCCAAGTTTTGTGAGGTTTAGCTACTTCGAACCTTGTTCAAACCTAAACCCGGAATCCCAGTGTTCAGTCACAGCTCTTTTGCAGACAGGATCAGGTTCCTCACGGAAAACTGTAGCACTTGATGCTCTTCTCAGAGCAACAGTCTAATGATTTACACTCTCAGCCAGTAAGTGGGAAGCTGAAAGCTGAATTATTTCTTCTACTATCAGAAATGAAAAAACCTATTTCTCCCGTACAAGGTTCCACATTGAAACACAAGCACTTACTCTGAAACAGATGTATAGGTGCACTTCTACCCTAATAGTTTGGAAGTTTGCTTGCAAAGAACAGGCTGGGTTTCAATCTGGAGACAGTTCTAAACAAAACCATTGCTGCTTTATGCTCTTTCTGAGCCAGCAAGAATAAGATTATTTTTTGCAAAGTGACAAGACTTTAAAGGAAAAGAAGGGTGCCATGCCCATATTAGCAGCCTGGATTGCAATATTCATGGCATTTTTCAAGATTTTACAGACTGAAGATTCAGCAGAGAACAGCTTTTCCATAGCTGCTGGACTGGATAGGTGATATCCTCAAAGTCCTTTTCCGATAAGAAAAATGAGAATCACAGTCAAAAATTAGAAGGGCTGTGCATTTCCCAGCTTTACTCTTTTGTCCCTGCTACCCCCCCCCCTCATTTTGGAGCAAGTGTTTCTAAGTAGGTACACAGTTACAGGGAGGTGCTTGAATTAAGGCTTCTGGGGCTTGGGATTTACCACCCACCCCTGTTCTCAGCCACCCTGACTAATGAGCCGTAGGCAGCTGCATGCTGCATACATTGGCTCTGGGCAATTCCCTATTTAATATACCAGCTCTCTGGGGTCATCAACTTTTCTGTGCCTCAGTCCTCTAGAAGGACAGCATAGCCATGAGGGTACATGGAATGTGTCCCCAGGAAGGAGATTATATGGAGATGCTAAGACCCTTTTTTCAACCCTTCTGATACATTAAAGACAGTGACAGCTTTGGATTCCTCTCTAATCTCTCTTGTCACTTGACTTTTAGATGTTTAAGCTCTTTTCTGGGTCTCTTTCTGTAATCCCCCTCTCAAGAGCAGTTACAGCGAGGTGGGACTGACTCATGGCACTCTCAGCTCTTTCTGCAGCACTGTTACTGAAGGGCCACACTTTCTCTGCAGGTTGCTGCCATGCAAGCAGTGAGCTGCAGTAATTAATGTCAGGGAGATACGAAGAGCAAAGGGTTGTTTCTAGTTGAGAAGAAGCAGGTTTGGCTGAGGTTCTGCTAAGACAGTTCCCACACATGAGCTGTAAAGCAAATGCAAATGTTTCATAGTGCCCTGAGCACATTTCACAAAGTTCAAGCCAGGCCAGCAGGATGGCTCCTCTGAAGAGCCTTCCTCCCCAGCTCCTCCTCAGTTTCTGCTCTGCTGCTCCTGTGCAAGAGAGGGAGGCACCAAGAGCTTCCTTTTCCTGGTGGTCTGCTGAAAATCTCTCCCATCACATAAGCTATGAAGAGACAAGTGGACAAAAGCTCAAGCTTCTTCTGCTTGTATGTAGGGAAAACTGCAATTATTAATCTCACAGCAGTAGAGGTAAACATGATAACTTCATGACTCAGGATATGTCTTAAAGGTCATTCTCTGTTCCTATCCTAAACCAAAGGGGAAGAAGGAAAAAAGTCTGTTGTATTCATGTTCTCATTTCTCTCTGAGGTGAGTCACCCTACCAGTTAAACGCTATAAAATGACAAACATTGGTAAATAAGGTAGGATTAATGATACTGATGACTCAACTGAAAAAACCACACATCAGTCACAGCTCAGCAGCCTGAAAGAACCTTATGAAAAGAAAAAACCTGCTCAAATCAAAGACAAGATGATGATTGCAAATCTGCTATTAATAAATATTTTCTATGACAAAGCATTCCACGCAGTATTTATATTTCATTATGCACAACACAAACCAAGCGACTGAAAACATTACTCATAGCAATTGTGGAAAAAAACTGTGAGAACTCTTTTTCATTTCTGCTAGGGCAATGCAATAGCCTCTTTTAAAAGCAGCGAACTTGCCTTTATATAAAACCCTTTTGTCCCCTGGCCTGGAAGATTAGGCTTCATTCACAGATTTGCACCTGTTTTCTAACACTCAGTATGAGAAATAGCCTGAGTGACCAGCCAGCAGAGATTGCCCAGCTCCCTAATTCAGCAAGAAACTGCACAGCATACCAGGTGTACAGATATATTCCTGGTGCACGGAGGCAAGCCTGCAGCAGCTAGAGGGTGACAGATTGGCTCTTCAGCTGCAGGTGAAAGGACTGTAGGCTTTCAGCCCTAGGACATCCCAGGCTGCAGGGCAGAGCAGCCATCATGGTCGTTGCTTGCATTGCTCTTATGGCTACAGATACTCCCTAAGGAAAGAGCATGAACTGTGGCACAGCACAACAGCAATGTTTTCATCACCAGCACATCCTCAGGATATGCTCCTCTATGCATCTGTGACCTCCCCTCTCCAGCAATGGACTGAACTGACCCTGTGCTTCCTGCACATTCCCTCCCTCCTGTATTTTCATTTTTCCTAGATTAATAACTCTCTCATTCATCTGATAGTATTTTTGTCCCTAAGTCGTTTGTTCATCTATCTGGAAGAATAAAATTTGAAAAGACTGAGCCAAAACGAAGCCTAGATATTACAGGAAATGATGTGTGGACTTTCTTGCAAGAGGCAATCCTTTTTCTGCTTCTGCAACAAACTCTCTTCCTGATAAAGTCTGGAGATATAAATCTTGCCTCCCAATATGTGGCTCTCACTGAAGTCACCAGCAGGTGTTTGCAGACTGAGGGTAGAATTTGCACATGGGGAAGAATCATTTGCAGTTTGCTTTTCAGAGCAGTTAAGCCTGATCTGTTGGAGATACGTGTGTGAGTCATCTTACACTCACTCACTTTTCCCTCCTTCTGAACAGTGAGCAAACTTCAGTCTAGTAACCACATATCTGCTCTGCAGCATCTTTATGTTTTCTTCTCCAAATATTTCACAGACAACTTAGAGAGGGAGAAAATTTACACCAAAATATTGAACAATTTTAGGCCTGATCTTGTGGAACAGAAATAATGGACTTTCTTGATCACATATCCCAGAGTGTTTTAATTTACGAGGATATAAATATAGAGAAAGTTTAATGTCTTTGGGTGTAAACCAGAAATAACTCAAAGGAAGGCACTGGAGAATTTTTTTGTCATTACTGGTGGTATATACCATATATCACATAAACCACAGACTTCAAGGCAAAACTCTGTTCTCATTTAACATAGTATAAACGCAGAGGAGCTCAGCTCAGCACACCTGAGTCTCCCCACTACTAAATTCACTCAGCTGTATTTGTGATTTAGCAGCTATAATGCAAACATCAGTGCTGAAAAGGCACTGAGGACACCAAGCATCTCTGCAGGTAACCTTGAGCCTGGGCAACTCCATCAGGCACCTGGCTCTGTCACGGGTTCTGTTCTCTAATTTCCTCAATCTCAAATCAGTTCTGCCTCTTGCAATCATAGGTTTATCGCTTTCCCACAGCTTCTCTCATTTTATTCAATTCTTCATTACAAGGACAGGCCCTTAGTAGAAGTTAAAAATCTCTGACTAGGTAGAGAAACATCCTGTGTTAGGTGCTCTGTTATACAATAAATGCAAGTTAATCCCTGCATGGCATAACTCTGGCATTGAACACTGTCCATCTCCTTGCTCTGCATTAATCAGCCTTCTCTACAGGCTTTTTAAGCAAGAGGACTTCTAGGAGGTAAGTATTATTGACTATGTGGCCTTGTAACAAAACTCTCCTTTGAAACTTCTGAATGCTTCCCTGGGCAATTGAAATAATTTCAATAGCTCTGTGTCATCCCCCCCACTCCAGTTCATATGAAAACAATTAGGTTCTGAGAAAGCATCTACATAGCTGAGCTTACAGTCCAAAGGAATGAGGAAATCTCTCCTCCAGCTGCTGTGAATTTTACATAAAATGATCTGTGGGCACAGTTCCAAATACAGCTTCTCCCCCTGAAAGTAGTTTCTCCAAGTTCATCTTTGGTACTGAGAATTTTGCCATCATTTCTTTAATCTGCTTTGATCAAATCATTTTTACTAAAAAGTTTGGGGTTCTGAATGCTCCAGATTATCATCAAATCATTAACATATGCTAACTGAAGTTACAAAAAATAGCCACGGCACAGGGAGATGCTTAAGATGCCTGTCCCAGGTAAAGCATTATTTTCACATTTGGGGGGACATAACACATAAAATTTTGCAACATGAAGAACTGAACACTGATAAAATAAGATAAAACAAATGGTTTATCACATTGGTGCAAATGTTACAAGAGGTAAAGGCAGTCCCATACTGTGAAAAAAGTATGTCCAAGCAAAGAGCTGCTCCCGCTGCTCCCTCTGACCTCACCCGCTGGTCTCCATCTCACCTGTGCCACTGTGCCTCTAAGAAGCCCTCTCCATCTCAGCAGTCCTTTCCATAGAGGAATGGATCACATAGCTTGCAATATCCAGACTAGAATAAGTCCTTGTAATCTCAATTACTGGCGTATTACCAAGAGAGTACAACTGCCCCAAGGTGCACTTGAATTGTGCCTGGGTAGATTTTCTCCTCAGAAGGAGTCATGAGAACATCTCAGGGTTACTTCTGTAATTTGTTAAGCAAACCTCTCTGCATACCAGAGCTGTTCAGTACATTGTCTACAAAGTAAAATTTCAAAATGGAAGTATTCTTGTGAAGACATCAGGTTTTGAGAAAGTTTTTTTGCAACAGAGGCATGTCATTTACATCCTGGTAGTTAGGAGACTGGGCAGATGAAAGAGCCAAGTGAAACTCCTTTCCCAGCACGATGGAGGAAGAGCTGCAGTGAAATCTTTTGACCAGGAAGACAGATGGGGCTTAAACAAGATACTCTCACACTCCAGGCATCAAGTGCCTTATAGATAAGGAACAAAAAAGCAGTCTGACACCTTGAAAATCACTGCAAAATAGAGTAGTCATCTTCTAAGTCAGTTCTGCATATGCAGCAGGGCTGAGTAAAGTGGTTTCATGCAGAGAACAGTAATTGAAAACAGTCATTGAAGTGGTAAATAAAACCAGAATGCTAAATATGAATGTGCAGTAAGTGATGGTGTAGGTTTTCCTTCAATATTAAGGATTTAAACCCCACAGTGTATTTGTAATAACCCATTCTTGTTTTTAAAACCTTTTGTTCAAGACAGCTCAAAACCCTGCTCCCTCCTGGCAAAGAAAACAATAGTTTTCTATTGGAAGCTGTGCATAACTTGTGCTAGGGTGAAAAATTCTGCAAAGTTCAACCAAGGCACTCACAGGCAAATGGGGTCTGTAGCAAGAATAGTGGGTCATAACTTTTGTTTTTTAACTTCTGGTCTGAAAAAGAGCACCTCCAACAGCACAGAGCCCCATAGCAACATGCTCGGGCATTGACTCTGCACTGAGTCAGAGGGAAGAATGCCACTTCATGACTCACCAGCACCACTTATGCTGCATTGTATAGTGCTAAATAATCTAATCTGTCTATCTACTTGAGAGCCTTTAAAGAGCACTAGTATGCAATGTAAAGAGTTTTCATTGGCATACATGAAAGGCATTAAAGTCTGGATCGTGCTCAATGGAAAGCTGCCATCATTTCCACTGGGAGTTGGACCAGAGCTTATATATGCAATGCATCGTGTTTGGGAAAGCTCTTTGGGGGGAAAAAAGGAGGGTTTTAAAATCAAAAGGTAATAGCTATCAAAGACAGTGGTTTCTGGACAAAGTTCTGTTCTCAGGTATTCTGCATTATCTGCAGATGCAGATCTCTCTTTGATGTCGATGAGAAACCAGCTCATTAGGGGAGCCCCACACTGACAGCCACATCTTCTCTTGCAGGGAAGGCAGAGGACAGTTGGTTCTGAGCTCCCCGGACAGGCATTGGGTTTCCCGGCACTTTCCTGCAGGTGGCACTGCTAAATTTTTTAACAAAAGCGAATTTTGTGAACTTGAAGTTCTCAATCATTTAGTAATCTTAGCTGAGTGGAAAACCCAAACCACGGGAGCCATGTCCCAGTCCCAGCAGCATACCTCACAGAGGTACAAAGGAGCCTGGGTCTGATCTTCTCTCCAGTGAAAGTCCAGAGGAAAAAGAAATGTAAGGTCAAGATTTACACTTTTGTCATCAATACTTTCCTGCTAGGAATTCAGAGAAGATGGAGAATTCTGGATCTAAATTCCTCTCAAGATGACAATTTCATCTTCTTCCTTCTAGGTTACACAGTATTATGCAGGTGTGTTGGAGATGTTCTTTGCCTCCAGTATAAACTTGTGCTTCTCTTTCAGTTCATTGGCTGGGTTAAATTAAATGCTACCTACTGTTGGCTTCTGCTAGCAATTCCAGTACCTCACAAACAGTGCTGTGAGACTACCACAAGTGCCATGTTGTTCCTTATCTGGCAGAAGAATAATTTCTTCTTTTTGAAACCTACTGACAAATCTGGATATTTGCAGCAAACTAGAACAGTCAATCAAGGATGGAAAAATCAAAGTGACAGAGGGGAAAAAAAGGCCATCTGGAGGAAAGAGGATAATCCACTCTGAGGACTGTTCCCCCCTCATCAGCCCTGGGTATCCCATCTCAAATCCCTATGCCACAGAAGTTCAGTGCATCTACACACAGCATACAGTTAATGAGGATACAAGAACCACTCATCAGACCATTTCCCCATGCAGAGCCAAACTCAAATTCTCAGCTGGCTACTCAGCAATGGGCTGACAATAGAAGGGCAGTCCCAGACATGTATGAAAACATGTGTGAAAATGTCAGCAATATGTGTCGTTTCTTCTGCTAACACTGCCTACTTAATATTTGATATGTAACTTGTTCTCTGAAGGTCAGTACTTTTGTCACTGAATAGTGTAGGAAAATTCACAAGCTTTCAGAGTCCTGCAAAAGTTTGTTTGAAGAGCATCAAGTGACAGGAAGTTCCAAGTCAGAAATTGTGTTACAAAAACATCCTTCTCTTGCAATTATGGATTTCTCACCATCAGTTTTCTTGATCCCTTTAGCCATCAGATGTAAGGAACAGTAACTAGCAGGGACGCAAGCCTTTGGAAAATCCTACACTGAAAGCCTTGTTCCTGTACAGGCTATCAGTCCAGAGATCCTTCCAGTTTCCCCCCAGACTGCCTGCTTTCCTTACTATGGGAAAGAACGTCAAGCAGGAATCTGAGCTTGCCAAAATTATATCTTCTCTGGTGGCCATATTCAAAGAAACATGGGTATAATCATAAGCAGAGGCAAGCTTGTATCAGGACTGCCCTCTTTATACCTCTTCTTTTGTTAATGGAGGATCTCTCAAGCTAGCTTCTTATGCCAACACTGAAAGATGAGAGCAAAAAATATCCCTCTCTTCCATTGTTGGAACTGTTCTCATTTGACAGGCACTCAAACCCAAGGACGCTTCTTGCCTTCCAAGGTGAAAGCTCTCAAAAAAACTGATGCTGATGTCTCTTGTAAACCCCTAGTTTTTACTATCATCATGGGATTCAAGTATCTGGAGAAGAGATTTGACTTACGAGAGATGGCAGCATTGGCAGCTCAAAAGTTCATTCATCCTCAAGAGCATATATATCAGCCGAAATGAGCTGATATATTTCAGAAGACCGTTCACTTGAACAGATTTACAGGTACACCAGCAGACACAGAGACACTTCTTTCAATGACATAATTTTAATAGGCCAGGAGCATTTTTGCTACTGCAGCCAAGATCAGGATATTTTTCTTTTGTTTGTGAGAAGGGAAGCTTTACTTTGCACACATTTAGCCTCAGGAGTAGAGTTTCCTGACAGTATTGCCAAGAGCACATCATTTTTGCAACAGAGGCAACACTGGGAAAAGTATATACTTCACTGGTCTTGACTGGAGTCCATAAATGCTTTTGCAGCCATCACAGAGGACCTGAGCCAAAGTGTCCAGCACAGGTGCTCTGAGTGGCCACATGATTCCAGTACTGCCCTTCTGTGTCCTGAGGCAGAGGCAGCTGCATTGGGCTGCTCATGCCTGCCAGCACTGGGGCAAGCTGCCCAGCTCCACCTCCAAGGAAATAAAGGTGCCTGCAAGACTGCATGCACTACCATCATATGCAACACTTTGGAAGAGGCTCTGGAGAAGGTGCAAAAATGCTTTATTTGGATATACTGGGTTTTTTTCAGTCCCAGGAATCCCAAACTACAAGCAAGTTAATAAAGTGCATCAGCTCACCAGAAAATCACACTCCTAAAGCAGAAGTATGAGCAATGCCCATGCAGGGCAAGGCTGATGGTGACGTGACAGGAGAGAGTTTGTAGAGGGAAAGGGTAAATTGCATAACATTTCCCACCTCCTTGGCAAAGTCAGCACTTCATGAGGAAAAATGATGTGGCACAGTTTAATATTTCTTAGGTGACATTTTTTGCCCTTTTCAGCCCTGGCATTTTCACCTCCAAACTGAGCCTGTGGAAAAAATTTTCAGCTGCTGCCTCAGACAAATGCCCAGTGCTTTCCATGGGAGTTTCCCCCAAACTATGACTGCAGGATCTGATCACTGTTTTATATGAAGTGATTTTAACTCACATCTATGCCACTGTTCATGTAAGAGGTTGCCAAAGCCCATGTGATTCCAATGTCTCCTCAAAGCTTGTTCTTTAGTCAATCCAATTTTTACTCTATCACTAGGGTGGTGGGCAAGAAAAAATAGAGAACTGTGAATGTGAAAGCTAATTCTTCACTGAAACCTCTCAGAGGAGAATGGACTTTACGTCTAGGAAATGCTAAGTATTGCTAAATAGGGAGCATTTTTGTGGGCTTCTGTAACAATCAGAATTTTGCTGAAATTTAACTGTACCTGTGGATGGAATCATTGGCCCTATACCTTCCTGTTACATTAGACTCAAGTCAAGCACAATGCATTCACATCATAAATATTCCAACAGCAGAGACATAGTCAAACTTGCTCCCAGATACACAGAGCTCAGCCTGACCCAGCTGATCACAGAAATGCTTCACCCTGGAGCAGGGCAGGGGGTGGTGAGATGAAAGAATAATTTTTACTCTAGTTTGTCTCAGATGTTTCAGTACTGGGGTTGTTGTACAGAAAGAAATAATCGGGTACTTGGATGGCAGACAGCCATGGCCCTCAGCAGCAGCACTGAGGTGAAAATTATCGTGCTATAATTCAAGCCCTGTCATGCCTCATTGCTTAATTATACAGTTCTGATTACAACGGAATCATTTTTCTATATTATGTCCCAAGCTGACATCACTTTGATTAACAGCTCATGTATCTGATTACATAGTAACTCAATAACATTTTGAATTGGAAGGAAACCAGGAAGCCCTTTCATGCCCATTCAGCTTCCTAGCTAGTGTGCATATAAGTACCCTGTAATTTTATGTTCTTTATTTATAGCTTGAACAATGCTTTAAGGACCTGGAGAATGGAATGAGCAGTAAGGTGCAGAGATTTGAAGATAACAGAAAACCTAAGAGCCGTGAGAGAAAGACATAGACCCTACAGGGACCTGTAGCATTCCTGCAGCTGGTGCCATCTTCAAGCTCATGTACCTAACCATTTGTTACAGGGGGATTCAGAGGCCCCAGGTATGTCATAGCCCTATCATGTTCAGAGCAGGTCTCTAATTGAGAAGAGTCTGTTTCAAAGAACATAGTCTTAGGCTTTGATTCAGAAAAGAACTGAGGCATTAAGTCTCTGACTTTAGGCTTCATTATCATACATCCTCTTGCAACACCAACTCTTTCTTTTATGACTCCCAACAATTCCCATAATATGGTGCAGTACAAATCTTCAAAGTGCTATAAAATATAAGTAAATTAAGTTTTAAAACTGACCCAGTGAGATCAGCAGACAGTTGTTTCAGAAGCAGAAACTGAGTCATAGAACTATGAAGTGACTTACCCAAGGCCCCATGTTAAATCATTAATAGTAAGTCAAACAGAGAAATGCTAGTTCCTAAATCTCTGTTAGCCCACCACAATTTGCTATTTTTTCTTGATTCATCCATTTGCTTTAGGTAACTTCCTACATATGCTGTTGAAATAAGAGAAGATGGCCACTGAAAATGACCATATAGCCTTAGCCATGGTAGGATCCAAGGGAGAGAACTATGGGACATAGCAAGCACATTTCAGAAGAAAGGCTGCCCATCAGAACGGGCTGGTTAAGTGAGACCAGTATTGCACAGAAGTGCACTCATTCCATTGACATTCCCTGTTGGAGTCAAGGTGGCTGACATAGTCATTGCTTGGTTCATTCCTCCTACTTGACTTGAGCAGCGCTTCAGGAAGCAGCAATGTCCACAGCAGTGGCTGGCATCTGCCTGCAACCCAGAAGGCTTTCCATTGACCCATGTCTCCCCACAAAGCTAAGGCACTGACCAGGACTGTTTAAACAACTAAAAATCATGTAATCCAAAACTGTTTCATAAATAAGATCTACTACAATTTTTTTCTTTTGAAGCTGGTTTTTCACTCCAGCTTCTTCAGAACAGTTTTGATAACAAAATCATGCTTTTCTACATTCCACTCAACAGTTTTAGCTAATTCAAATAGCACTCCAGCTTGTAACATCTTGAGGAAAGGGACATCTGCTGCATATGTAAGGTGGTGGTAACAACGGTCTTGTATGTTGCTCATTTTCATTTCATGATGATTATTATTACTTCTCTTGCCCCTTAAATAAAGCTCTTCCAAAGCCAACATGTGGTGAATACATTCTTATCATTCATACATCCTTATAAATGTGGTGGAGGCATTTCATCTGTTGATATCTACAGGCTGCTCTGAGTTTCCAAGACACAGTTATACCAACTAAACCTCAGATCAAGCCCCTCATGATGGGGGCTGCACAAATGCATACAAAAAAAGCCATTTGCTGTCAAAGTTCACAACCAATGCAGCAGGTGTGACTATTGTGTTCTCCAGTTGTTTCCTGGTCCAATGTCTGTTTATTGACCACCCTGCAGTTAATCTGTGAAAACTTCCCATTTCTCTTTTTAATTACACAGAAATGGCCTACAGCCTACTGCAAGAGAAAGACAAAGTTCGTCATGTGGATACTCCACTTGCCTGGAAATGTTTTCCTAAGTGCCACTGGAATTGAAATGCTGTGTATGCATTCATGGCAGATTGCAGTTGAACTGAACTCAAAATGGCAGCTGCATGAAGACTGCAACATCCTCTAATACATTTAGAGAGGCAGCAGCAAGCAATCATCAGCATTTTACCATCAGCACAGTGTGAGTTCATGCTGTAATATAAAACCAGGGCATGATCAATTTTATTAATAAGCAGCAGGAATAATCCACAAGAACAATTTCTAACCTGCTTCAATAACACCAGGAACAAATCCCCACTGTACAGCCCATTGCAGTAACAGTTACTTAGCTGTCTCACCACACAAAGCCATTTGGCTTTGGTTTTTGTCCACAACCCAACATTCATTATTTGAAAGGCTGGCAAATGTCTAAGGCCAAAAGTTATCCAGCTCTCAGCAACTCCGGACAGATTGGGATTGCGGAGTAAGAACCGTCATTACAGATGTTGGAATCCACAGATCTTGGTACAAATCCAAACCCGTCATTCCCATCCCTCCCCAAATCTGAGCAAATTTGCAGTATCCTGAAGGGCTGAAGCCACTGCATTTGCTCTAGACATGCTCTGCTTTCTAATGGGGAATAAAAGACAAATCGCAGCGAAAACATGATTGTGAAAACTGATTGCAGGACCTGTCCTGCTTCACTTCTAGCCCAAGGCGTCGATGCTAGGGGAAGACAGCTGTAAACAAACTGCACATAATTATTCCATTATTACAGTACATGCCTACTGCGTGGGTGGGAATTCTTCTCTTCTATCTGTAGCATGTTTCCCTGCCTAGCTTTCTCCATCCCCCATCATCCGTTCAGTTAAGTAAGCCAACCAAAGGACATTACCTCAGTGTGTTCACAAGGCCTACCAAAGCAACAGCAGACAATGTTTGAGGAACTTTCAGACAGGTGTGCATTCATCTGGTTAATAATAATAGTAATAATAATAATAATAATAACAGCACTCCCACAACCTCCACGTTCTTTACTTCTTTCTTTGACTTTCCAGCTATACCAGGTGTAAGTTATTTGCATTTTATTATTATATTTTAAGGAGCAGTAATTAGGGAGGGTGTGAACATAGAAGCACACTGCATCTGGCTACAACTTTTGCCAAACTTTGACTCTTCCTTGCATTCCAGGGTTAGGGTCAGGGAATTAAGAACTCTTGTAATGTGGTGCTATAGAAACATATCCCTCTCAGCCAGAGCCCAATTCTCTACTCATTTATATGGCTGAAAATCAGGGTATCTGCATCAAATCAGCTGAATAATATGTAGCTGGAATTGAAGGAAGAAATTTTGTTTCCCTTTCTTTGAAAAAAAAAGGTGAAATAGAATGAGAGCTTTCTTGTGGACAGATTGTATTTGCATATTTATTCCCATAAGTTCAGCATTTTGCTTGTGTGGTTAAGGACAAGGTGTATTAATTGGGCAAGAAACTATGTATGAAATGGTGACCAACAACCTCCCTAGTATAGCCTAATGCTTCCATCAGCTGAAAGGCTTGCATTATGAAAGAGAAGTTGGATAGGTCTTACTCTTTCTGTTGAAAAATGGCTGGACTAGCTCTTGTAGGGGAAATGTTTCCCGCACCTTTATGACCCAAGCCTCAGTGGGCCTGGCTGGAGCAGATGTTGCAGCACTCAGGAGTACCACTACTAGATATCAGAAATCCCAATTAGTGAATAGCCATAAACAACAACCGAAATCAGCAGTTTTCCTGAATATTTTGTCACAGAAGTTGTGCTTTTCTTCCTGCACTTTGACTAACATCACACCAACTGGGATGGGTACCTTACCCCACAAGGACAGGCCACAGTAGATTTGCCAGCCTCTGGTGTATCTCAGTAATTTGACATTTCTTCTATGTTTATTGGCACATTAGAGGCCTTGTCCAGGTTCCAAGCCACTGAATTCACACTCAACTTTCAGCTTCTAGAGGATGGTAGACTGATGTTATCCTACAATAGCTGGGATATGAGGCAACACCTTGGCTGGCTCATCACTACACTTTTCAGATCTGTTCACCTGTGAGATAGGTGGGTCATTAACTTCTTCAAAGCCTCCATTCCTCTACCAGCTTCTTTCCAAAAGAGCCCTACTTTTTATTAATATCTCCTTATGGAGTAAATGTTCATTTCTTCAGCTCCAGCTCCACATGGACTGTCCAGCCTGCCATTGTCCTGGACAAGGTGCCACCATTTACAGCTGTGCCCAATGGAGGCAGGATATGGTGCTGTCACAAGTAAATGATGGTTCCTCCTTTGTGTACTGCTGTAAAGGATTGTGCAAAGCAAAGGGCAATGGAAAGACAATTGCCTGTTCCCTTGAAGGACAACAGAACACACTGAATTCTGAACACACAAATCAGCTTTCTTGCCCAAAAAGAAAAAAACCAGGGCTCATGCATCTTCCCAATCCCTCAAAATCTTTATAGTCAGAAGGTTTTGCCCATAAATCTACATTAAACTTCTGAAATAAAGAGAAAGTAAAGGATTATTCTCCCTCATCCAGCATAATCCCATTTTGTGAAAAGAAACAGATCTCAGTACTGAGGAGATGGTTGTCCTACCTTCTCCAGAACTACTTTTCTCCATAAAAAGAGCAGTATGCTATAATTAGCCAGTCAGGATTTGAAATATAGTTTTAGCTTTTAGATAATTTCATAGAAAAAAAAATTCTACAGCCTTTTAAACGGTAGTGAAGGGAATTACTTCTGTTCAGAAAAAGATTAACATTTTGTGCTTTGGGTTTTGTGCTAATAGCAAACAAGACTTGTATTTATTATTTGCTAGGTGAACTAAATTTGTGGCAAGACCGGACAAGGAGGGTGTGACTTTAAAAAGGCCTGCTTTCCAAAGGGCTTCAGAAGACATCTCGCTATCACTAAGATCTCCAAAAATGCTGCTCAGCTGACATCTAGAGCTACAGGCAACCAAGTTCATGCCAAAAGCAACCTCTTCCTTCTAACACTATCAAGCTTTTTGATAGCATCTTGACTAATGCTCGAATCCTGTCTGGGCAGGATTGAACCTAGATACTCCCCCTCTTGTCTCCAAGGTTCCAAACCAGTAAGTATATTCTAGGTATATTCTGTACATGGACCCAAATTCATGGCCAGGCCTTTTAAAGAAGACCACTGGTGAGAAGGTGATTTTATATTTAGCACAATCCCATTTTAAGCCAGTCCTAGGTGATTACTTTTAGAATGGGGGATATCTACATTTATTCCCTTTTCCAACAATTCAGGAGGTGGAAGAACAAGAAAAAAAGTCTTGTCTCCTAAATGGTAGTCCTAGCTGTGAATACCTTGGTACCAGTGAGAAGACATGTCCCTCTCCTCAGTGGACAAGGATTCTAACAGAAGAATCCCATACAGTCCGTACCAGGGTTATCCTGGAGGAAGGTACCCCATTCAAGGGAGCTCTCCTCCCCCACTTTTGCACGGTAAGGAAGTCTGAGTGGTGAACATGCCAGGGTCAGGGTGCCATGAGACAGCAGGATGCCTGGACCTCGGCGATGCAATGCCTGTGAGCCTATAAGGAGTTGGCCCAAAGGGCCTCAGTAGTATTTCATAGAGAAATGAAACAGACTCTGACCATTGCAACACTTGACACTAGAACCTGCAAAGTCAGCTGATTTTGCGAGAAACTTGCTGGTGAACACAAGTGCTGGCAACACGTGCTTTGTACTTACATGTGCTTTGAAACTGTAACATCTTAAACACCAGGCTGAAAATGTTGTAAATGATTCATTTTTATCTTTTCCACTATTTTTAATAAAACCACATTGCTTATTAGAGAAAACCCTCTCTCAAGAATCTCTATTCGTAAAATCAGTGAAGCACATAAGTGCCCTTTTCTCCATTTAACAGCCTCTTTAAAACTCCTCTTTCCAGCTCTCCAGTTGACAGAGGAAGCTAAGAGCAGCCTGATCCAGTACACTAGGAACTTGGTTCTGGTCCTGGGTCTGACACCATGTTACTGCCTGACCTTCATCTCCATGGGAATCCATTTCCCTCTGTCAGCTCTGTCATCCCTTGCTCTTGTTAGACTAAATTCTTCTAGAGAAAGACTGCTTCTCATTAACATGAACTCTTTTGCTTAGCTTTGTAGAAGTCTGACATAAACCCAAGAGTTTTAATACTTAAATGATGTAACTGCCCACCTAGGGGAATTTAATAAAGCCAACTACTAATGATGCACTCAAAGATGATCCTCAGGCTGGAACTTCTTTAAGCTTTGGAGCAATATCAAGAGCCTGGAAGTAATTCCTAACGTTTCGTTTTTATGTCTTGATTTTCCAGTTCTGATACAAATGCAGCCAGCAGTAGCTGGATTTCAAGGAGGAGGCCTGTGTACTGCCAAGAGAGATGATTTTGTGCAACCCTTATCATTCCATTTACAAGAGATGCCCAGAAAATAAAAGAAGTTAATAAGCATCTTTTAACACTCAGCGGGCTGTAGGAGAGGCTTCCTGGGTGCATGGGAAGTCTGCACTGTCTCAACCTTGAATGCACTGTCTGTTAGAAGTGAATTGCACAAGCTCAGATTTCCTCAGAAAACAGCAGTTTGTTACTGCGGGCCTGCAATAAGTTGCTACAGCACTGAGAAATATTCTAGATAAGCAAAATCATCAGAATGTAATACAGTATGTTTGCTTTCAGGAAATGTTACAGTGCTGACCCTGCTACATCTCTGAGTCAGGTTTGCACAGCAGGCAACTGGTCTCCGTCAGTGGGATTTCTTCACTCCCCAAAAGTCAAACTCCAGGATCTGCTCTAATCACCATGGGCTCACTATTTCACAAATAGTGAAAACATTCACAGGCTATTTCACCCCAATTTCTTCTTCCTTTTGACTTAATGTAAAAGATAAAAGTTGTCTAGGTCAAACACACATCCATGTATCCTGTGTCCTAGACCCAGTGACTCCTTACTCACACATCCCCAGCAGTAAGCCTTGAAGCTGGAATCGAGGCCATCATGATTCTTTTCCCATTCTGGTGCTTGTGTTCACACTGCTCAATTCAAATGCTTTCACATATGGTTTATCAAACTGAGATGCAAATCATCACACCTGCCTTTGTAGTGTGTGACTGATGCTTTCAAGAGTTAACTTTGACTGGGAGATTCATAACACTAATGGATAAAGGTTTAAATCATAAGCAAGAATCCTAAAGCATCCACATACCAAAAAAAACCAAAACAAAAAATAAAAAAAAAATAAATTAAAAAAAATAAAATAAAAAAAATTTTAAAAAACCAACAAAACAAACAAAAAAAATCCAGTTACCTTCATTGGACTCCTTCTTGAGCAGCTATATTGCAATTCAGTGACCACAGCTGGAGAAAAATAATAAAATTTTAGGCAGATCCTTGATTTTCAATTACCTTTAAGCAGGGCAGTGCCAAGGCAGAGGGTGAACATGGTAACAAGGTGACAAAGTGGTTAGGTAAAAAGACAAGGTGAATCTGAGGATTCAGCATTGAACATGCTTTTCAGTTATAATGGAAGTCTTTTTATTACAAGATCTGCAACATATTTTTTAAATAAAATACCTTGTTTTTTTACTAGTAAGTCTTGATTTTTATTCATTAGGCAGAAATAGAAACATGCTATGAATTTCAAACACTCAAAAAATATATCCCAGAAAATCCTAGGATATACATCTGCTTGCCATCACTGTTTGTACTGACAAAATTTGGGCTGGCATCTAAATCCAGGTACATCTTAAAGTCTTTCTTATGTTGGATTTCTGAGCCATGTGCCCGGTACATGAGATAACAAAAATCATCAAAGAGACACTAATTTTGCAACCAGTAGCAACAAATCTCATAATCCTGTAGGATTTTTTTCTCCTTTGGTTGACACAGTAAACTCTTCTTCCAGTTTGATGACAAGGGTTCTGATCCAAGTAGAAGATCCATTAGAAAATTGTTGGGGCATGAAATTTTAGTAACATGAAAGTAATTTTCGATCAATAAGACACACAGGAGCAAAACTTGGAAGCAATAATAGTCAGATCAACAAATAGGATTGCTGCTCAGGTGAACATGGGCATGCTAACAAACAGAAAAGGTCTCGTGTTATGAAAGATTAGGTAAGTGGCAGGATTTACCTATAAACATAAGAAAATAAGCACGTAAGTCACCAAACCTTTGTCCTTCCTCTTAAAAGTAGCCTTCTCATCAAATATTGACTGAAAAAATGTTCCTTGTACTCTTTTACTCCAACTGAACTTTCTAATCCCATTTCAGTTGTTTCTTATAACCATTACTCAGTTTGTTCCCCACCAGTGAGGAGGCTTGGGGTGCACAAGGAGCTGGGAGGGGACACAGCCAGGGCAGCCAACCCCAACTGACCAAAGGGATATCCCAAGGGATACAAGATGGCATCACACTCAGCGTATAAAGCTGAGGGAAAAACAAGGAAGGGGGAAGGACATGTGAAGTGAAAATGTTTGCTTTCCAAAGTCATCATTACGCATGATGGAGCCCTGCTGTACTGGGGATGGCTGAACACCTGCCTTCCCATGGGAAGTGGTGAATGTATTCCTTGCTTTGTTTTACTTTGCTTGCATGTGCAGCTTCTCCTTTGCCTTTTAAACTGTCTATATCTCCAGTCTGCAAGTTTTCTCACTTTCACCCTTTTAATTCACCCCTATCCCTCTGCAGGGGCAGTGAGTAAGTGGCTGTGTGGTACTCAGCTGCAGGCTGGGGTTAAACAACAGGGATGAAGCACCAGAAACTGCCCAGGACCCAACTCTCAGCTTTATGTGCTCACCACGACCCTGCAAAGCACTTAAGCACCTGCTCAACTCAGTGCACAGGTATGCCTTCATTGACTTTGCTAGGACAGGTATGCCAGGTATGCAACATCTTATAGGGCAAAGCTCTTCACACAGCAGTTCTCAAATGCTTCCCTGTTATAATTCAGTTTCCGACATTCTCATGACTCTAAATATTCATCCAAACAGTTTAGTATCTGTTGAGTCAGGACGCCACTTATAACCCACTTGGGGCATGACCTCTAGTCTCGGAAGAACTGTCCTAAAGCCCTGAGAGCACACAGCGAGTTTCTGTGGTGATTATATGTCAGTGCGTGACCACTACACAAGCAAGGGAAACCTCCCCTCTCTCATTACTGAGGCTGGTTTGGGCACTAGTCCAGTTCTTTATCTTCCCAGGTAGTTAGTAATCAGTTTGTTTCCACCTCACCCATATTTACTGTGGTAGCTGCTCAATAATGTGAGCAGCTCATTTTGTATTCTCTTTCCTAATTGGAGCCTTTAGGCATCAGATCATATTTGTGCAAGACACAGTAGAATAGCTCAAAGAATTCCAGTTCTAGTTGATTCAGGTAGTAGAGAGCATTGATATAATCTGCTGCATTCAAGGTGAATTGGTTGCTGTGACCCAAAACTTCAGATGAGTTTTAGGTACCATTTTATACCACTGGAACAGAGCATTCCCATATATCTGAAGTAGCTAGCATAGCTCTAGTTTCAACCTATGACACTAAGCACAATATAACAAATTAACTAAGCAAAGGAGCCAGTAATCAGATGTCACATGCTAAGAGGTTAATAGCAGAATATTAGCACAAAGGCAAATGTCATCTGAAATGACCATGTAACTGTCAGATAGTGGCAGAAGAGGACTGTTGGAACCAATTAAATACACTGTGCTGCAGTAGAGAAAGATGATCAAAAATCTTACCTTTGTCCAGAATGGAAATTTTTACCTTGCGTTCATGAAACCAGCACTTAGAAAAAGAAATGTTAACACTTTCAAACACATATCATCTCCTATTTTGACCCTCATTTTCCATGTAGACAAGCATTTTCTTAAAGAAACCAACACTGTCGGATTCATTAGCTTAAGTGACTAGACTACAAGCTGGGCAGTCCTTGGGGCTCCATCTATGCTCAGCAGTGAGACAACACTTCTCAAACTCAACTCAATCCCACCCTAAACAAAGTAGGCTTTGGCACCTGATACTTTTTTCTTTCCCTTTAATTGAATGTTGGCTTGTTCTTTTATAGCTCGAGAGGGTAAACAAGAACACCACCATCCCCCCCTTCGACTTTCTCTCTCCCATTCATTAATTTGTATAACTCTTAGTCATCTACTCTCTAACAAAGTAATCCTATTCTTTTCAGTTTCTTCCTGAGGGAAGTCTGTCCATGCTTAATTATTTTTGTTGCCTGTTCTCAACCTCCCTGTGTTTCTGTTGTCTCCTTTGTCAGGGCAAACTGCAGTTGGTAGTCCTGATTGTAGGGCTGACAATTCACACTGACAATTCACACTATGCTGACTAGTTGTGCAAGACATTCGAGTTAAGGGAAGAGAAACTCCACAAATCTTGCGTAACTAACCAAAACCATGTAAATTACTACTGAATATGCATCTGGGACTGCCCTGCTTCCTACAGCAAAAACAAAAAGGATGGGAACTTCTTGGTAGGCTTTTGTGTGTGTCCTGCTTCAAAGTCAAGAAGAGCTGAGGCTGTAGGAAGAAGAAGGAGTGCTCCACAGGAAATTTAAATACAGTCTGAGACAGGGTGCCTTATTCTATAAGGTCCTGCTTGTCCTGCTTCAGTGCCATGGTTGTTACCTCACAATCCCTTCTCTGTCCCTGCAACCCCTGCCTGCCAGCCTGGACACCAGAGCAGCTCCTACCACTCTCAGCAACCAGCCCCAGAAAAGCCCTTCTCTCTTATTCTGCCAGACTTACCTTTCTACTTGCACATCCCCTCTCAGCCCATCCCAATGGCATAGGTATCCCACCCCTGACCCCCCTCTCACCCCTCCTGTGGTCTGCCCTTGCTCAAAGCCAGTGGAGGGTTCAAACAGGCAGCATGTCCGTAGGAGGAGGATGCCCCTCTGACAGACTTTGCCCTAGGGAGGTCAGTAATTGGGCTGACTGAGCCAATTACCACAACTGACCATGTCCCTGACCTGCTCGTCCCACATGAACAATTTTCAATCTTTGTTGTGAAGGACACAACTAGAACACGAGCCACACTTCTCAAAAATTCTCCCTCAATGGCACCTTAAAAGGGATGAAAAGAACATGTCCAATGAAAAGCAAGAGCTGTTGAAGCCCTCAAAACTGGCTTCATTCCCCCTTTTCTTCCCCTTTTTTCTAAAAGCAGTTGTGAGTTATTGTCTGACTGGATGACAACTTCGATCCTCTGTCATGCTGTTGAGACCAAATGCAGGCAGAAGACTGCTCACAAGAGATCATCAACCCATGAGTGACTTACAGGGAAAAAATGTGAGTGATTTTTAGCAGTCATGGGTGTTGATTATTGGCACCAGCAGTGAGATTGCCTGGGGAGGAGAGGCTTTCCCTTGAACCAGTAGCAGGCTGGTATGTCCCTCTAAGCTGGTTAAATAACACAGCATTGACTCTGCCCCTTGGCTGGGCATCTTAGGTAAGAGTGAATTGTGAAATCCCAGCCCAATATTGCCCTCTGACAATTGCTTTTTAAGAAGTTACCACAGAAACCTCAAAAGCAGGTTTCAGTGAGACACACACAGGGCTTTGGTCCTTGCACTGTCCCTGTGTGAGAAAGTGTATTTCATGCTTCCCAAGGCCCCAGAACTCCACAGGGGTCCTTGTCCCAAAGTCAGAACTGCCTTGTCCCCGTGGAAATACCCATAGATACAGTGAGACCATAAACCCCCAGAGGGGTCTCAAGCTGCATGTGAGAAAAGAGATGGTTAAAACCACCAAAGAACTGCCATGCATGTTTACAAACCCCAATCCAGGTCTGGGTATCTGGCTGATGAATAGGGATGGCAGCAAATGGCTGCAGGGGTTCCCATCTTCACATTTGAGCCCTGCCCCTGCTTTGAGACAGCTCAGCTGCTGGTATGGCAGTAATTGAACCACTGCAAATTACAGCCTGGTGTATTAAGGAGAACGAAAGACAGCGCCAGTTTTTCTGTTAATATTACTGGTCTGAAGACTGTGCTGGTTCAACAGCTGCTTCCCAAAGAGCTGAGCCACCTTCACAGCATGAATGAACACTTCCGAGAGAGAGGTGGGGCAGACAGCCGGCGGCAGGAATCACTGCAGCCATCCCAGGGTAAGTCATGATTGCCTGTGAATCAAAGGATTCTTGCAAAAAACTGAATCCAAGAGGGTATGTAAAATATTACACATAGCTCTAATAACTCTGGGGGCTTTTGAGCCTCATGATGTATGGCATTCCCCCATGGCACAGACTAAATCCATGACTGCATGCTTTCTAAGAAGCTTAGGAAGTGCTTGTATAAAATTAGTATTAACTAGTTTCACTATTATTAAATGGAAAATTAAAGCTTTCAACACTAAGCTATTCAAGGTGCTGGCTACACGAATGCTCTGTAATGCCCTCATCAACAATAACCATAATTACGGTTGCTCCTTGAAAGCTGGGGAAAAATGCATAATCTCTTGTAGTATAATCCACTTTCCTAGACCAGGCATGAATTTAAAAATCTATTAAGAATGGTGTGTACAGAAAGCAATTTCCTGTAAGATCACAGGAAATGGCTCAGCCATAAATAAAGCAAACTCCATCAGTTAGGTTGCAAAGGATAATCAGACATATCCTGTCCCAGATTCATAAAATCAATTTATCTGTTTGGCTGACTTTGCTTCACTTACCGTATTATAGTTTGTGGTTCCAATGTACCAGAATACTTAAGGAAACCAAAAACCATGAAGGATGTTTTCTTTGTGCCACATTTTGGTAATCTTAAAAATCATGAGCTTTATTTTCCCCTTTTCTTTTATTTTTTGAGGTCCTCAGCATTTAGAGACTTCAAATCCATTATGTTACCTTTAGCCAGGCAAACATTCCCCCACCTGTGCCTGCTAAGACAAACCAAAGGGAAAAGCTAGTATCACTGCCAGCAGGACAACAGAATAAAGGGCAGCAGCTGTTGCTGTGTCAGAGACTTAGAATTGTCCACTTTCAAGGGGAGAAAAAGAGGGTAAAAGTACCTCAGGGTTACAATGAGGCAGTGAGCTGCCAGACAGACCAGAAAGCTTTATCTGAGTAGAGCACAGTGGAGTGGGTTTCTATAGAGAGACCCTATTTTGCAGATGAGAACATGGGGAACAAATTCTTGAAGACCATCCAGTGGGCCAGGACTAGTTTTCTCACAGCCTCTGATCTGTACAAATAGTTTTCTAGAATACCAAATTCTACATACAGCATTCAACGTTAAATGATAAGGCTCAAGACATTGACAACAAGGAACAGTTCAAATTTGCTGCTCTAATGGGTTCTTGATTGCCTTCTTTGCTAGTACTACCAAGAAAAGAACAAGAGGGGAAAGGGGATATCTAAAACCTCCCAAAGGTTTCAGATTCTTGCAAATATTTGGGTGGGAAAAAATTTTGTTGAACAGCCCCATGTTCACTGAACACAGATGCAGTAAGTTCTTAAAGGCAAGACAGTCTGCCAAGGACCCAGGCAAGGTTTTGATGGATGAAGCTCTGCATTCAGCAGAAATTAACTGAATGGAGATGTTTTAAATGAGACAGTTCTGACTGATTCCATAACAGAAGAATGTACCTCTGTGCTCCCAGAATTGTCAGTCTTGAGTTGTTTTTGGAGTGAAGCTCCCAAACCAGCCTTTTCTCATTAAATATTATTTAAAGAAAAAAACTTAATTATACAGTTCTTGGGTTCAGATTTCTGAAATTTCTGTGTCAAGGGGGATGGAATGGCCTTGAATTTAAACCTCCTTTGTGACAAAGAATTGCTGCACCACTGTGTGTGCAATGTTCACTAGCCCATTTCTAGACAACACCAACAAGCTTTCTCCAAACGCATATTATAGGAGGCACAGTCATTGCTCTCTTCCTAAGACACTGTGTAGCCAAATACACCCCAGAAAGGCAAATCTGAGAATCCTGTGAAGTGCCAGTGTGAGCAGAGGCTGTGACATATCCCATATGTCAGCCCTTGAGCACTTCTGCCTATGTTCACCTGTGGAAACTGAGGCATTGGGAATTCTCATGATCACCTCAGCACAGCCCTTCCCTCTCCCCCGCACTCAGTGCAAAACACTTTCCCTGAATATCCTGGCCTAGATTTTGCCATCAAATATCTTAGTGCCAACTTACTTTTGATGAAACAGGGTCTGTTCTTTCATAAAAAGAGCTTTAAATAAATCTCCTATGTGAATACTCAGAGTACAACAAGCAGGAAAAATCGGATTTTCAGGAGCCCTCACTGTTGTTTTTCATTAAAATTAGAAGCAAATGCTCCCATTAAGCTTGAGGAGAACACTGCAACCAGTGCTAAGCTATTTTAAAATATCCTGTCTGTATTGACTAAAACCTACAGTCTTACTCCAAATGAAAATCAGTTCCATGCAAGAAGCTTAAAGGAACTAGACTATGAAAAATCCATAAATTAGCTCATAGGCTAATCACCTCTTCAAAGTCCTTCTTATTTGTTTCCTTGGAAATGTAAATGTAGCCAGAAGAAAAAGTCCTCAAGCTCATGAAAGTGCTCTCTCTATAACTACGTGAAAAAGATCTGAGGATTTAAGCAAAGGATGAGTGCTCAGTAATAACCTCTTCAAAGCGTGCCCTCTATACTAATGTCCTTGGTTGTGATAGTCAGAGGAATAATAAAATTATATTGACTAAGATTTGCTCATTCAAGTGGTGCCTGCTTGAAGCTTATTTTCTGCATGGAGGTCAAATTCAAGCCACCGTAATACTAATAACAAGATAGTGCTGCAGCTGGTAGAAAACCCTGCCAGTGTTTCTAAAATATATGGTTGATGCCTTTCTCTTGGTTTTCATAGATCTCTCTTTTTCCTGTTCAGATTGTGAATTAAGAGGATTTGGAGGAATGGAGTTTTAGTCTGCCAGATTTAATCCAGCATAAACCACTGCTTCCACAAGGAGATACCTAGTAACTGGTCAGACACCACTGTGAAAAAGATTGCTGGGAATATTTGGGGGGAAATTTCTTAGAAGATCATTGTCTCACAGGATTTTAAAAGGTCAGAGTATGATGGATTCTCCCATGATAGACACCACTGAGATTAATGCATTCTAGTTTAAATCTGTATTTCCCTTCATATATCCACATTTTCCAGAATTTATACCATAACATCTAATCTCAGGAACACTGGCACAGAAAAGCTTGTTTGGATTATTCTACATGACAGGCAGAAACTGAGTCATTTTATGAAAAAACAACACTCCTTCTGTTATTTTGCTAATCAGTTATATCCTCGGGTTCCCTGGTCATTAAAGGACCTGGTGATTTTGCAAAGTATGAGTTCTTTCCATTCAATCAGCAAAGAACAATGTTTTAAATATATGTGATTTTTAATATTTTCAGTCCTCTCTAGTGTAAAAACAAAACTGCAGTTCCTATTCCTCCATCTCACTGAGATTGAGCTACTCCTAAAGAAAACTTCTTCTATACAAGCATTTGTAAGTGGCTACCTCCTAACATCCCTAACCAAAAGCTGACCTGAGAACTGGACCATTCTACCACTCTACCCAACATTATATCAAGACATTCTGAAATTGTTTCTTCAGTAAATGTATCATCTTACCTCTTTTGTCAGACAAAAGAGAGCATGACTGCCCACTTAGACAGTCCTAATGACATCTTCCCAGAAAGTCTAGCAGCAGTGAAATGTCCAAGCTTCCCTCTGGCAACTGAAGCTCCCGAGTCTCCCAAGCCTGAAAAGGGCAAACCCCATACTAGAAAGTGCAATGCCACTTGATCTCCAAGGGATTATTTATTGCCCACACTACAGAACTAGTTTCAGAGTGCATTCCCCAGAGAAATTCCCTCTTTAGGATTTCTGATGCCTTTGCTCAGCCAACTCTGAGGTTCTTGTGGATAATAAAACAAAACTATAGTGTAGCTCCCACCCACGAGTGACCTTAGGAAAGTAAAATTAACCTCCCTAGGCACCTTTGCCATCTCTCAAGAGGCTTTTAGGAATGTGGAGTCACATGTACTTTTCTATTTGATGGGAAAAGAATAACAAGACATCTAATAGTCTCTCTGCAAGCTTACAAAGAAATTTAAGAAGTTTAATCTGTGCATCAGGAAGTTCATCCATCCTCTTATTCCAGTCCTTTCCACTAAAGGGTTGGCTTGAGGAAGCCTGGCCACCACCAGGGCACTTGCACTCTTACGTTGGCTTCGCTGAGTCCATCCTGCCCAATGAGCTCCTCCAGCCCTGTGACAGCAGCGTGACAAGGGCTTCTCCGAGGGCCATGGCCCATGGCTGGGGTGCCCCGGCCCCACCGTCTCCACCGCCGGGGCTGCCGCTGCAGCGGCGCCAGCTCTGCGCTGCCACCATGTGTCAGACCCCGCTCCGCGCTCACACCCATCCCGGCAGTGCCCACCGCCAAACCGGGACGCTTCCTGAAACCTCAGCCTCCTTCCCGTCAGGGCCCTGACCGCTGCTTGCAGAGGATTCTCCTGAGCATGACAGGCACCCTTCCCATCCTTCAGGGACCACAAGCAGCAGCAGGGAGAAGAATGTCCCACCTTGAGACAGCTCCTAACTCGCTGACTGTGCTAGTCATGTGGGAGATGCGGCTCAGGCCTCCTCTGGTAGAGAGATGGAGGTTGTATGTCCCACATTCTGGCTAAGTGCCTTAACCACAAGAATATCTGGGTGAAACTTTTAGAGGGAAGTTCTGATTTCATATGTGTGTTCTGGGATGTCTTCTGACTCAGGTCCTAAGTGACATGGAAGGGTGTAGGCACTCCTCTACTCAAAGCAAAGCAGAAGCAGAAACAAAGCACACATGCCTAGAAGCAGAGATGTCAGGGACTGCCAGAACTTTGTTGGTAAAACCTGGTGCCTGCTAGCTTTTTATACCTCCTAATTTGTAGTAGATTATTTTGTTTAATGTTTGGGCTTGATCTTCTCAAGGGCTGAGATTTCAATGCTGAAGTTGTTCTGTGAACTCATCTTGACTATAATTAAATGGCTGGTGTACTAAGAGCAACATACCAGCATCTGGGAGAGTCACGTTCCACTCCCTGCTCCAAACAGTTGTTTGTGTTTTTTTAATGTGAAACAGAAGCCCACCATCCGGAGGCATTCATAGTGATTCCCAAAGTCCCAGCTGACATGGAGTTGTATGCATATCCCAGTGCTCCACCGCCAGCCAAAAGCAGACATGAGCCCTGGCTTCCCACATGCCGTAAGTGCTTCCCAGCATTCTCATCCTCTCAGACATGAGGCGATTTTTTGTATGCCGTTTTCTGAATCAGACTGGACCATCACAGGCAGACAGGTAGAAGTGCACTTACCGTGGGAATCTCATTAATGAAGAGCACACCATGACCTGCTTTCTCCTCAGAGTAATCCAGAAATGCAAAAGTAGAAGTAATGAAGCAATAGAGACATTCCTAGAAGAAATGGTAGTCCTCAGATACAAAAAATTAGAGAGATGTTTTGAGAGCTTAAGTTGACAATCAGTCATTTAAATGTGTCTTTTGAGGTTATCTCCATGATTCTAGATCATGAGGATCTTTGGTGTACTTCTTCCCACAGTAGCTCAGCACCTTTCTACACTACCTGTGTTTGTTTAGTAGAAGAAATACTGATGCTGTTGTCTACAACATCACCCTTACAAGGAAGGGAGCTGAGTAGAAATGAGGTCATTAAAAACTGGTAAATAAGCTATTATATCCCTTAAATGTGTGGATATAAATGCATGTAGTCAGGCAGGACAATTAGGTTAAAGGCATCATTATATCCTATACTTCAGACACAAATATAATGCTGGATCCTACCTGGAAGAGGTAACAAAATGAAATGGAAAGCGGTTATTGGGTCGAGGGGTACTATTCCCTAGCACGTTACACTATTACCCTGTTTCCTGGGGCATTGTAATTAACATCAATCTTGCCCACAGATAAATAGAGGGAGAATACTTTGTGCTATTCTCTCTGGGGGACTTGAAGGCATTTGTTCGTAAGCGATAGGTTTTGACCTGTGCTTCCTGTCAAAACCCAGTGAATTTGGAGCAACAGCACTGAGACAAACAAAGTGTTCAGAAATGCTCAACAACATATTCAGAGCTCTTAATGCACTTCTATTCTTCTATTTGGGTGGAGGAGAGGAGGGACAAGTAGCAAAACTACATTGTCATAATCCCTTCTTGATTTTCCCTCAGCTCCTAGAGATGAAATCTTAAGAGAAGGGTAGACCAACAAGAGAGCATGTGACATCTGGGTGAAAAGTTTCTTGCACTGTGGGATGGTAAGGAGAAGGCTAAGTTTTGAAAGCAGACTCTTTGACACAGGGTCTTGCATTTCATCTTGCTGTCACGCTGTTACCACACCACATGACACTGTGTGACATAACCAACAAACCCTGTTGTAACCTGCCTTAAACATGTGTCATGGGAAGGCAGCCTGCTGCTTGGAGCTTGTGAGAGCACTTCAGGAAAAAGGCAATCTTGCTACTTCCCCGCATTCTGTAAGTGTACCAGAAAGGAAATCAAACATGAAGAGCTGCTGTCCTTCTGTCCATCCACAATCAGCTCCAAGCAGTCATCACTTGTACCCCCGAACGTTTCAGAAATTCCACAGTACACAGCAATACAATGCCGTTGAAATGGAGTAATGTCCCATGAAGAAAGAGGCTGCCTGTTGAAACCTACTATTTCATATTCAAGTAGGAGGTGGTATGATAGAGCACACCACAGCAGTCCTGGCAGTGCTCATCAGGGAAGACAATGAACTTTTTAGCACTGACTCAAGGCATTTAAATGTTGTCTTCCACAGAAGTTTGCTCCACTAATCTTCTTCGCACCTTGCCTTCTTCACAGTACTGCTATCAGTTGAGAAGTGAAACCAAGTAACTACTCAGAACCTGAGAACTTTACCCTTTCCTTTTTGCTGCATTCCCCAGGAATTACCAGTTGCCTCACTTTGTGGATGTCCCCACAGATGACATTTAAACAAGCACTCTCCTGATTTCTCTTGTATCCAGGGGATTTCCAACCTATGTGGACTGTGTTTGTGGATAATGAAATACATTTTCATACCTCAAATTAAACACGTTAAACTAAATTACTGTCTCTCATGCTCTTTCTCACTTTGTGAACTTCTAACTATGTATCATTGCTCCTGACATCTTCAATACCACAGACTCACCTTTAAATTCAGAGAAATGAATTCTGTCCCATAGCTCAATAAGCTTATTTTTATATTCATTTCTATTCAAGCAGGTCTTTTACATCTAGGGGCCAGCTCAGCCAAATGCTGAGACATTTCCTTTCACCTTAGCATAGGGGTGGATTTCATCCAGGAAGAAAATTTTGCTTCTCCGGTGAACAGCATTTAACTGTGAGCCATGTAGGCAAAGAGTCAAATTATTTCTCTTCTCCACACCTCCCAAAACAGGTTTTTTGTCAACAAGAGGTATTGGGAAGAAAAGATCACTCTATGCAATGTGATGTACACAGGTGAGGCATCTGTAACACACTCATTGCAGAAGAACAGAATATTCACATCTTTAAATGTTTATACCTTAGGGTGAAAAAATAGAGCGAACAAGATACAGGTCACATGCTCCCACCCAACCTGCATTGCAATGCACTGAGCTCTGACTCACGGGGCTACTTGTGTTCTCCAGTGTTTGCGCACTTGTTCCTCTGCTTCCTTGCTGAATTTCCTCAGCAGACCATACCGCATGACCATGACAGACCTGTTGGTGACCTGCCTGGGTCTCTGCCCCCAGCAGCACACAGGGCCCATGCAAAGCCAACAAATCCCTGGGTGCTTCTATCAGGTGCTGAGAGTCCTTCAGTGCATCAAGGCAGGCATTTCACTGCATGCAGGAGCATCCCAGTGCAACTTCAGTGCGAGTGCCATGGGGAGGAGAGCAGCTCACCCTCTGTACATGCAGCAGTTGCTGAAGTGAGTGGCTGTGGGCACTGGGCTTAGTAAGAGCTGGGATGTGCAGCTCTCTCAGTGAGAGAAGCATATCCGATTGCAGCATGGGCTACTGTTCACATATTTGCGGGGAGAAAGGACAGTGTTAATGTTTCCACGGACAAATGGACATGACCACAGCCCCAGCTGTATAACCAGGCACCTTCAGGAGCCTCAGGATGCTGCAGCCATGGGCAGGTAATGAAGGAGAGGGGTGGGCTGACACCCCTGGTGTGTGGGCTGTGGGCTGAGGCTTGGAGAGAACAGAGCTGACAAGGTTGCTGGGACAAAGGCCGGACAGTGGTGGAGGGACTCTACAGTCAACATCCTTCTCAGCTTTGAGGCTGCAATATGGGCCAGCCACGGCCCTCAGCAGATGCTGCTGCCACCATGACCACAGACATGAGGTAAGGCTGGGATGGTGGCTGGCACTTGGCCCACAGACTTGACAGGGCCCTGTGCTGGTGGCACATGTGGGATGCTGACACAGCCCCTGGGGCCAAGCAGCCATCTGCCCTCAGGAGCAGGACCAGGACCAGCATCTGCAGAAAACAAAATCTCTGGCTGCTGGCAGGAGGCCTGTTCTCCTTGTGCTGTGATCTCGTTGGATCACCTCAGAGAAAATGGCTGAGTGCCTTGGCCAGCGCCCAGGCGGGCCAACAAAGGGCGAGTGTGGGTGACTCAGGCTGTGCCAGACACCTCTCCCTCCCCACCAGCACCCGCCCTGTGCTGCAGCAGCACCCACTCACCCAAGCCATGGGCACCACTCCTGCTCCACAGAGATCTCCTGACAACATTTTTAAGGTTTTAGCGCCAGTAAATCATACCAGCTCCAGCATAAAACCTTCTCAGCTGTTACAGGGCCTTATCAGTGCCACAGACTCACAGCTACCCCAGAAGCACCAGGCTTCATGCAGCCCCCTTCAGCCCTACTTTACTCCCCACACTGTGCCTCCGATGGGCAGTTTTGGTGAACAAAATGGGGGCAGATTGCTTTTAATTACACTGCTAAATTTTGTTTTCCATAGTTTTGCCCTTGTGTAGCTCGTACTGCAAAAACCCAGGCCCTACAGGGTCCAGGCTGCTATAGTTAGTATTAGGTAAGATAAAATAAAGGATAGCTAGCTAGCTAATTTATCAGGGATCCAAGAAGCAATACACCCTGAATGTTGAGGCATGTGACAGTTAAGGTCTATTGTTTCTCACATCTTCACAGTTCTTCACTGCATATCCACTCCTTATAGACTAGTACAGTTGCATACTATAGTAAACAAACATGTGCATCTCTATTACATTGTTGTTATCATATTTCTATCTCATACATAAATTTAAAATATTTTGTGTTCCCTGTGGGTATGTTTGTTCTTCTTAAAAGCACAGTATTTTACAACATTGCTGTACAGTGTTTCTATAAATAGAAGCATTATTAGTAATAGAATATCCTACGACAATTTACATTTAAGCATCTTTTGCTTCTGTCTGGGAAAGCAAGCTTGCAGTGACTTCACAACGTCTTAAAATCTCACTACAACTACACATCTTCTGTGAAAAGATAAAAACAATTTGTTGTGATTCATGGGTAACTCTCTCTGTTAATCCTAATAATAGGGTTAGGAGAAGGAATTTACAACCTGCTTTAACTTTTAAATTTAAAGATCTTCAAAGTGTGTCCTTCTGCTGCCCTTCAGCACAAGGGGAAATAGAAAGAGGAGCAGCACACTTGGCCATCCAAAGCCAGAAGTCCCAGATGAAACCAGGAAACCAATCCAGTCTAAGAGCAGCAGCAAACTGTAAATATGCATCTCTGGAATTGGAAACAGGTTCTCCATCTGCAGTGCTCTGTGCATACACCCTTATGCTTCACAAATGCCTGGAGGAGGACAGCAAAGCTATAAAACCAACTCCACGCAATCTCATCTTCCAAGCTATGGTCTGGCAGTCATATAAATGGCTCAAGAACGACATTCTTTCATCCGTCACCACTGAGTCACTGATTCTCACATCTTAGCTGGGGAATGGAGACACGGTCTCTTCTGGCCCTGTGTTTTATGGTTCACTGACCCTATTAATGCCTGCACAACCCTTACAGTAATAGAGAAGGACCAAGCATAGCCTTTGCATGACAGTGAGTCTCTCATCTGTCCTGTCCCAGCTAATATCATTTCTGCCTCCCAGTCCCCATCATTTACTAGCCTCATGCCTGCTTCTTGCTGCCTGAGCGAGACTCCGTGGCTGGAGTCCGTCTCCGTAATGCACTGCAGTCATCAAATTGCCATGATGCATCCTGTCAGCGCAGACAGCACGGAGACTACAACACAGTAAGTAAGGGTAATGTAATGTGGCCACGGGGCCAAGAGGCACAAGAGGAGCTGAGACTGGAAGCACAGGAAGCCTTCTCCATGAGGCATTAGAGATACTCATGCAGCCGCACTGATTAATGCTGCCTCTCCCAAAATGAAATATGCCATCTCAAGGTCAGCGTGAAGGAAGACTTCCAGCTTGCTCATATAGAAAGAAGGAAAAAAAGGAGTGCAGAGCAGAGGAAACCAAGCAGTAATAGCAATAAAGATTATAGAGGAACTTAATAGGGACTACTGCTTGTCATATACTAAAGAGAGTAGCTTTTTCTCTTTTAATTCTTTCTAAAGGAACAGCCTAGGCTGATGATTCTGCAGATGGGCACTGAGCAATGAACCACTCTCAGTTCAGGGAGAAGTTCCCATTACAATTGGAAAGGCATGCAGATGGGAGAAAGTTCAAAAGCACGGGAAAGTTCAAATTCCACAGGAATATTGGATAAACAGTATCTGGAGCACAGAAGTTGCTTCAAATAGGGACCACTAAGGGTTAGAGCTGACCTTGAAGGCAAGAGGAAAACACTTAAAAAATGCACAGATGAGGAAGAAAAGGAGCAATACAGCACGTGGGGATTTGAACATGTTTTTTGCCTCTAGACTCCTGGCAGGGATATTTTTAATGGTCTGTGGGGGTGAGGTTTTTGCAGGAAGTCCAAGGAGGTTTGGTAACAGGAATTGGTAATTGCTTGCAGGAGATTTGCTTCAATGAATATTGTGGTTTCGTTGCACCTCTGTAGAATCAGGCCCCATCACGTTTGTGAGTGACACTAGCTCACGGAGCTGTCTAAAGGCAGTGGTTATTATTAGCATCCATGCACCGTGGATATACAAGCTTTAACCACTCAGGCCCAGCCTTTGGGAAGAAACAGCCTGTGTTTAGCTGTGTACATTTGCAATGATTCATGAGATTGTCTGCAATCGCTGTAAAAATAGTACTTACGCAACTCAGGAGCTACTACTGAAATCCTGACATTATTGGGTCTTCCCCTCTTAGTCACACTCATTTCAATTAATTTCCATGCCGCCAAGAGAACTTCATGCAGAAAAGGCATAAACCCGAAAGAGGAACTGGGGGAGTTAGGAAATGCAGCAAAAGGGGATGATCATTTCTTTGCAATTGTGATGAGGAAAGATTGCAGCTGTTATTCCCCTGTAGAAGTGAAATGTGCAAACTCAACGAAAAAAAGGGAGACAAATCTGTAGAGACTTTTTTTCTTCTTTTTTTTTTTTTCCCCAAGCTGATGTTTTTCTTTACTTTTAAACTGACTGGCTAAGGCAAGGCTAGAAGGTACAAAGGAACCTGTGTTTTTCCACCCACTTTTTTCCCCTCAGCACCTACTAGTACTATCCAATCCCTTCTTCACTTCCACCTGGGCCCAGATCTGCACTTTTTGCTGCATTCACAACCTAGAGTGTGTCACCTCAGCAAGTACCCTCATGTGGATCACTTGAATGATGGCTCAGAGCATACAGAAGCACATTAGGTTTAGCCCAGTCACACACAAGGAACCTGCCAGAGCTTATCCACTGAGCCTCGTTCCCCACACCTTGGGGATTTTCCCAGCCCAGACCTTATGTGTCCACCACAAAACCATAAAGAGACAGAGAAGAGAGAAGGGCTACTTTTAGTGTTCACAGCTGCTGTTAAAAAAAGTCTTTCCAAGTAGAACCTGTAGGATCAGATGATGAGCCCATTTCCTATATTGGCAGAATAACTACAACTGCTGATAGATCCTTTAAACCCATGGGTATCTGGTGCAGGAGCAGCTCCCTACTGTGAGGAACCCACATGGTAGCCCACAGGCCCAGGCCACCAGCACAGGAGCACCTTTAGCACAAGAACACTGTGAATTCCTGTTCACTCCCATATTAACTGAAGGCTGTGCTGTTATATATGCACAAAATTACACTGGTGTAAAAGTTCGGCCTCAGCGTTGCAGATTGGACTGGATTTGTTCCTGGTTTCTTTTACAAGACAACAGAAATCCAGCTGAAAATAGAGCTCTGTGCAGCTGGCCCACTGGAAAACAAGGCTTTTGGACTGCACTCTCTCAAAATGCCCATTGGCTGATTCTGGGGTAGCGTATCATTTGTGTGTAAAGGAGGCCTAGATCAAGGCCTTCAGAAAGTTCTTTCCACAAAGTTTGTCATGGACAGTGAAGGAAACCCAAATGACAAACTGCTTTATAGAAATCAAATCTGAAGGGGTACTGCTCAACTCCACAGTCACAGCAAGGCTGTTAAGGCAGGATGTTGAAGTGGGATGTCAGTTTTGAGGTGCCGTAGCTTTCCGAAAGCGTCTCTGTACTGAGCCGTCTGGCAGTGTCACACAGTCACACACAGTCACACACAGTCACACACGCACACCGCAGAGCTGCTCACCTGCGCCCCTGGGAGAGAGCAGGGAACAGACTTCGGTGAGCTTCCACGGGGATGTTTATTGCAGTTAGGCTTGGGGAAGGGCACAGGGACAAAAGCAGGGGATGATGATGATGATGATGATGATGATGATGAAGATGAAGAATCCCCCAGAACAGGGTGTGCAGGGGTCTAAGTATATGGGGCAGGGAATAACAGGTTTCAGTGGGATGAGGGTTAGAGAGTGGTACATAGGAGGGATCAGGGTACAAGAGCCAACAGGGATAGGGTAAGGGAGGAACTAAGGTACAGGGACCAATGGTGTGTCAAATACGGGAAAAGGTTCTGGGGATCTGGGAGGGTTCAGGAGAGAGTGGCAGGGAGGTACCTGCCCAGAGGGAGGAGGAATGGGTTGGCCATGAAGTCAGGGGGAGGGACAGAACCTGGGTACCTGTAAGGAAGACAAGGGGAGGAGAGAGTGTGGAGGACTGACAGGCCGAGGAGGTGGGGGTGTTGCCATAGCATGCACTGCCTAAAGGGAAAGCCTTCTTATCACCTTGGGTCACAAGGGAGGTTTGCTCTATGCTTTGGAGCTGTCCCACCAGCGTCCTGCTGGTTCAGGGACCCTGTTCTCCTCAGTCGCCCCCGCCCCTGGCTGGGTCACCATCACACAAGGGAGGTGTGCAAAATGGAATTGAAAAAGAAGCAGATGTACCTGGGCCAACTCATACAATAAAATGTGGTGCGTAAGACAAATTTGGGTCCCTTATCACAGTAGGTGACAATAATCTAATGTCTGCTTGAATGTCACAGCAGTATTACTGAGGCTTCCAGATCATTTCTTCACTTTCTCAGTCTGGGATTCTTCCCGATTCTTCATCTTGGCATGGAAATGGGATTTCAGAACTGAAGGAGCCCGACAAAAATAAAAGCAGTGTGGGCTTCCTAATAGGTTAAATAAAACTTATACATCACAGAGCCAAAAGTTTACTCTTCAGGGCTACATAGTAGAGGATGCAAAGAGACATGGGGTTTTTAGGAAAACACAATCACAGAGGTCTAGCAGATATACACAAGACACTGAAAGAAACTTTAGCTGTAACCTGAGGTCTCCAACCTGGTAGGCCTGCAAGTGTTATGAAAAGAAGCATTTAAGCAGAGATACACAGGACAGAGCTCTGAGTTGAAATGAAAACACTGGAAGATTCTTAGGGCCATCACATCAGGTACCTTTTACATGAGCAGTGTTTTAAAACAATTTACAAGATTAGATCACAGTCTCTCAGAGCACTTGATCAGACAGCAGTGTAAAAAACACAGCCCCTGGATCTCAGGAACCTGCTGAAACAAGGAGCAACAGCAGAGAGCATTCAGGTGTGAAAGAGGTAGGTAGGACCTGGGGAAAATAGCTCTTCTGTAGCATTTCCTGTCCTTTCAGGCAATGTGATGCTAGTTAAGGACACTGGTGTAGTCTAGCTCCAAAATGTGTTTTTGCAAAATGCTCTCCACAGAGACAAGAACTGTAGCAGGTCAATGTTCTTCTTACTCATCTCTTTCCTGATACTGAGACAGAGAAATGTCCTTCAGAGGGATGTCCACTGCATGCATTCAATCTGGTCTCTAATGCCAACAGAGGCAGTGATTTGCATATAGACAGCTTTCTACTAGAAAACTGCCTATTATTCAAGAGCAGAGAGCAGCCTTCTATTGGTAATTAATGATCCATGTTATGTAGTCAGTCAGCACTCAATGCAGTGGTGCCATACACACCATTCAATTGTGGTACAACCATTCAGAGGTCATGTTTTTCTGTACCACAGCTGCAAGCAAGGCCTCTCATTTAAAAAAAAAAAAAAGTCTCAGGATTGCAGAAGAAAAAGAGAAGACCATGAAGAAGAACAGGACAGATGACATGGAATGATACAAATTAAGAAACAGCTGGACAGTTTACTGTGAAAATTTTCCTATATGTGAGACAAAGTAACAAAAAGGATTAATCTCATTTGTACTCCACCTGATTCTCAGTATGACAGCCTGACTGAGGTCTCTCTTGTCCAGAGTACAATCATGGACACCTAGTCCATGGCAATCAAAGAGCCAAAAGTATCCAGAAATAATCAAAACCTGAAGTAGCAGAAGAAAGTACAAGATACTGAATTTTCTCTGCACACAGGTAAGCGTAGGTAAGGAGCAGATATTCACCGAAGCATCCATTGCCTCACATGTAGGAACTCATCTGAATGCCAAGTACTTCCTTTCCAGTCTACTCCCAAAAAGGGTTCCCAATGATTCAACACTCAGAAGCAAGCATGAAATTTCCATGTGGTTTGGGTCCTCATTGCATGAGCTTCTTGCTTCAAAACTCATTGTCAGAAAGCTTTCTCCTGAAATCCATCTTCATACTGTCTGCTGTCCTCCCATGCTGCATATTTTCCTCTGGTCAGAGGAACCAAAAAATTGTGTTTGCCCACCAACCATATTAGCTTTCCTTTAAAGCTGCAGTTATCACTCTCACCAAGCAATACGGGCATGGGGAGCTCAGGGCAGTGGGGAAGAGCTGAGGTGTTCATGGCACAGCAGTGAGCGGTACTTCTGGGAAGCACACAGTGCTGGAGAGCCCTAATGAAATACGTTGGCACCAGGATAAACCATTGTCTCTCTGATTACAAAATGGCTGTGTTGAAATGACTGCCAGGCCCTGCTAAAACACCAAGCTCTTATATACCACTTGTCAGTCATCATTTTCAAAGCACTTTCAGAGGGTGGGAAATGATTTATTCAAGGTCACTGAATAGAAGCAAAATTAAACCCCTCTGTGTCTGAGTCATCTGCCAGCATCCTAACCACTGAGATACTCCAGTAAACCCTGGCTTCTTTGTTGTGTTTGCCATCTACAGTACAGGATATAGTGACATACAGCTACAGCTATACAGCTGGCATTTTCCTAGAGTTATCAGGACAGCTTAATTGGTTGCAGCTCTGAAGCACTACATGGGAGAAACAAATCTTCTCATATGCAGCAAAACAATGCAGATCACAGCATATTTATTCTCTGAAATCTATGCGACAGAGGTGCTCAGTAAGACCACACTAATATAACATTTACGCTTAAAGTTGTCAAAGCAGGAAACTAATAATTTGTGAGGTAGAAGAAAAACTGCAAACTCCACAGTTCCATGTGGTTAATGATCCTTCTATGACCTTTCAGTTTTGCACTTCATCTTTTATTTAAACTATTTATTTAGAGCCATATGGTTTTATATGAAGCATACATCTGTATTTCTTTTCTTAAAGCATTTCAAGAAAAGCACTTCAAGATTAAAGTGAGAAGTTTAGGTAAGGAAGTCAGAGGAAGAGACACTTAATGTTTGTCTCTAAGCAGTTTTACAGAGCTAAGCAGAGATTCTACACAATTAGGCACAAAGGAAGTTGAGGAATAAGGCTGCAGTTTTGGGCTTGCCAAGTAATGTCAGGTTAGCCACTTCATCACTCAGCTAGTGGTACTTTACTAGGCTGCAGAAATGGTTATCTCAGCTCCCTGTACTGTGAATGGAAAGAGGTAACAATGCCAAATTACAACCTAAACTCAGAGGCAGAGCTATGGAGAACTTAGGATAACATCTCTATCTACAGGGTAACTATAGGAACACTCACTACTAAAGCTGGGTGGCCCAGCTTCACTCCTTTGTCCAAGACCACCCCTCTTGAGTATGTCCATTTGTTTGACAGAAGAATTAGGAACCATAAAATAGTTCTCAAGATACCAAAAGGTATTTTCTGAGAGCAATAGACTGAAGGACTGAATTGGACAGGATTTAAAAAAAGGAGGTAAACAAAACTTTCAATCAATACACATAGTATTCAGAAGCAGGGAGCTCTGGAAGGCTCACTTTAATCTGCAGGGTATTTGCACATCACATCACCTAGCAGGAGCCAGAAACTCAGGCTGAGGACATCATTTTGAATATCTCCTTGGGAAGGAGCTTTACCCAGCATCCTAACATGCTAGCTCCCACTGCATAGCCTCCACTGAAGTATTGTGTGTCACTCCCTCGTTTTGCTGGAGCCATAAACTCATCCCATTCAGTCTTCTGGGAACTGTTTTGCCATTAAAAAAATGTAAACAATAGTAGCTAAAGAACGAACCCATGAAAAGCTTTGAAGTTTGCTTACAAACAAAATGCCTTCATAAATTCTCCCAATCATGTTTGTGCTAAAATATTGACTTTTCAGGGAGGTAAATATTTCTCCACTGCTTATTGCATAGAAGCTCATTCCTGCTGTTTATTCACATGCCAAGGCCAGTTAATACTGCTGCAGATCATATAATCCCAGGCTAGAGGCTTCGGTACAGTTCCCGGCTTGTTCCCCTGATGTTAGCCAGTGGCAATACTTTTATTAACTTTGGGCAGAGCCAGGTTTTATTCACCTGCCTGTAGTGCTTCTCTGTGCCTTACAGTGTGCTTCAAAGGTTGTTGTGGTCTCTAGACAGACTTTTTTTGCAAGCATAATGCTGATCTCTCTTGTGTTCTGTTGTCGGACTGTGGTGCCTAGCACAAGCCATTCTACAAAGTTCCAATCATTTGTTTTTCCAGGGCAACAATCAATTGTGGAGGATATTTGCAGCTGAGTCACTTCTAGCAAGGGCAAAAGGTAATGCCTGTTTGTGCAAGTGTAAGCCATATCCCTTCTTGGAGCTCTGCCATTTGACTATGGAGGGTGATAGTTTTGCCCATCCTCCTCTCCCTTATATCTTTGTTCAGTTTTTATTTTCAATGTCTTATTTGCAGAGCAAGGGAATTCTGACTTCTTTTTTTATTTTTATTCCTGCGGCTACATCTCAGAGCAACCATCTCAAACACTGGACAAGTTTATATAAAGTACAGCTATCGATGCAGAAGAATAACCTCTCCTATCTGCACTAGCAGAAAAGAAAATATTTCCCCAGAAACAGAAAAATAAACCAACCTATTGTATTTCCCTGACAAAATCACTTCCATATCCTCCAACTTACCTCACTCATTTCCCCCTCACTCATCCTCCCTCTCTGCTAAGCCAGAAAAAGGAAGACCACCAAAAGCACTGAACTCAGGTTATTCCCAGGCACAGAGAAGATGGACCAAAACCAGCCTTCTCAATCCAGGGCTCAGCCAGAAGATTGTTGGTGCCTGAGGTCACAACCTTATTGCAAGAATGAGGAAAAGCTCCCGCAGCTGACGAGCTTTTGCCTCAGGTTGAGGCAGGGAAGGAAGAGAGCTACACAGCCACATAACTGCTGACCTCATGACGGGACACACGTGCCTACTGTGTGCAAGCTTGGCAGAGTGAAGGCAGAGATAGATCTTGCTCAGCCAAACCCTTCCTCTTCCCTCTCCTGCCCTCAATACTTCTGCAGCTGAAGGGAGGGGGGTCGAACAGCCCAAAGAAACAACTTAACTTAACTAAAGGTAAGTTGTAAGTCAGTAGTGGGCCTATAGCTTGAATCAGCCTTCTGGATATCCATGTTCTACACACAGAAAAGTTTTCTTGTCATACTTTTTTCTTTCTTTTTCTTTTTACCTTCTTTTTGCCTGTTTCCCCTTATTCATGTCCTCTGCAATCCCTATCCTCACCATTTAACCTCCCCTCACAACCCCAGCAGGAGTTTCTGATTAATCTCCTTGCCAAACTGAGATGGAGGATTTTGGGAAAGGTGAGTCAGCTTGGCTATAGTGGCCTTAACTCAAAAGTTCAATGCAACACCTGCCCAACTCTGCCAGCTTTCCTGCCAGATAGAAAAATTAATTCAGAAATAACTCCTGTGTGGATGTAGTGGCAGACGTGTGGGATGGACAAATGGACTGAAAATAAGGAGATCCATACCCTGATTCTCTATTTTTTTCATACCACAGTCAGGAAGTTATTCTGACCACTGAATTTTTCCACATTGCAATGCCCCCCTTCCCCATACACTGACACACCTTTAAATAGTGTCAGACTTCATGCTTGCAAACAAGGAAAGACTGATCTGGGATATGAAGATCAGGTGCAGCCTTGACTATAGTGAACATAAAATGGTGGAGTGCAGACTTCAGGGTTTCTGCATTTATGTCAGCGCAAAAGGAAAACTATGGCAAACATACACCAGGTGCTGCATGGGGCTGGAGGCCTGATGAGAAGGGTGTGAAAAATGCTAAGGTACTTGATGCTCATTTCACCTCAATTTTTATCAGTGAGATCTGCCATCAGGGATTGCAGGGCCCTGAGATTAGAGGGAAAGTCTGGATCATGAAAGACTTACCATTGGTGGGTGAGGAGCAAGTTAGGGAATTTAAAGAAAACATGTACAGGTCAATGGAAACTGATCTCCAAGTGCTGACAGTGCTGGCAAATATCATTGTGAGGCCTATCTTTGAAAGGTCAGGGCAAACTGGCATGTTCCTGTGGGTTGGAAAAATGTAAATGTCACTATATTCAACAAGAGCAAGGAGGAAGAGCTGGGGAACTACAAGTCCCACTTCTGTCAGTGGGGTGGTGATAGAACAAATAGTCCTGGAAACCATTGCCAAACATATGAAGAACAGGAAGATGACCAGATGTATTCAGCATGGATTTATGAAGCGGAAATTATGCTTAAACCAAATAGACTTGTGTGATGAGATACCTGGCTTGGTGGGTTAAGGGACGGTAATGGATGTTGTTTGTCTCCACTTTGGCAAGACTCTTGGTACAGTCTCCTATGAAGTCCTCATGGATTAACTGATAAACACAGATCAAATAACTGGATATTGATATAGACTGACAGTTTGCTAAATTGCCAGATTTAGTAAGTTGTGATCACTCCCACAAATCCAGGTGTAGGCCAATCACTTGTGGTTTACCCCAGGGATTGATACTGCAGCCAAAACTCCAAGATATTCCTTGATGACCTGGATGATGAAGCATCATCAGGAGTTGATCCTACCCCTCTGCTCAGCTGTGGTGGGACACACTTAGTGTGTTGTGTCTAATACTGGGTGTACACTGAAATGAATCCAGAAAAATGTCATGACGTTGATTAAGGGATTGGAGCACATGCTGTATGAGAAGAGGCTGAGAGAACTGGGACTGTTCAGCCTGAAGAAGGCTCAGAAGCATCTTATCCATGTGAATTAATTCCTGATGGGGAGTTGTTAAGAAGACAGAGGCAAACACTTCTCAATGGCATCCAAGGACAGCACAAGAGGCAATGCAGTAAATTCCAATAATTGAAAATAAAAAATTGTGGTCAAACACTGGAGGAAGTTGCACAGAGGCATTGTGGTGTCTAAATGTCTGGAGATATTCAAAACCTGACTGGACATGGCTGAGCCACTATTTCTAGTTGTCCCCACTTTAGCAGAGATGGCCTGAGTTTATGACCTGAGGCCTAGGTGCTCATTCCACCCTCAGCCACGATGCGATGTTGTGATACTGGATTACCTAAAATATACTGTCCCATACACCCCAAGTAAAACCAAAGCAGAAGGATCTCTAAAAATGATCCTTCTTTTTTTAAAAAAGGCCCTCTAAAAACAATAAACCGTACTTGTGTAATTCCTGTCCTGTTTTCCTAGCTTGTCCTTCCAGCTCTGCTATTTGTTCTAGAATTTCATTGTCTTTATTCATTAGGTTGCTTGGGTTTTTTCCCAATGAGTAACCTGAATCTTTTCTAATGAAATTTATGCCACTCTTATAGTACACTATGCATTTAAGAATGATTAATTACTTTTTCTGTATTTGGGGAATGCTGTTGTTCTCCCTTTCAGCCTTCTCTGAGTACATTTTTTTCAGTCTCAGCATGACAACACAACTCTTTCCAGATCTCCGATCATTCCTATTTCTCCCTTCTAGCCTCTCCCCAGCTGACCCAAATCTTTACTGGAGTGCCCCAGACTCAACATAATACTGAAGCCAAGGCCTCACCAATGATAAGTGGAGCAGAAGGATGACTTCATCTCTCTCGCAAGCTGCATTCCTCTTACCAGAACCCAATACAATGTCTGCCTTTTTTGCAATCCCATGACACAGCTGATTCATGTTCAGCATGTGATCTACTATAACCCTAGAGTCTTCTCTAAAGAGAACTGCCAGCTAAACAATTGTTCCCTGTCCCAAATTGGTCTAGTTGCTCTATTTCTGCTCATATGTAGGATTTAGCACCTGCACCACTGACCTTTTCCTTTTTCAACCTACTTCTGCAACTTGTCACAAAAGTTTTGAATTCTGACCATGGCTTATAACATACACTCAGTTTTGTCATCACCCATCTGCTTTATAAGAGGGTGAACCAGCACAGGCCCTTTCAGAACTCCACCAGCTACAGTTTTCTATATAGATGGTGGTTAATTTATAGTTAAACTAATAGTGTACAGCACAAGTCCAAGCCAACAGTCACTGTTACATAGTGACTTATTCTAGAGAGCATTTGTCTGTTGTGACTACATCAGAGTATATTAAGACAAAAATCAAATGGAAGACCCTTACCTTCTTCCCATCCCCTAAACCACTTGACCCCAACCCCTAAACCTGTAAAAGGAAAAATCTGCTTTACGCGACTTGTTTTTGATAAATCCATGTTGACTGCTACCCATCTTGGGCTTGCAAACAATTTGTTTGATACTTTTTCCAGAATTTTCTAGGGTCTGGAAAAGGGACATCAGTCCACCTTTTCCTTCTCTTCTCCTCTGCTTCCCCTTTTAAATGAATAAATAGTCAATATTGCTCAAGATTACCTACTTTATGGAAGATTCCAGAGGAAAAGTATTCAGGAACTTGTGTCAGAGCTTCAAGCTGGAACCTCAGGACTGGCCAGGTCTGTGAGACTTTTATTTGCAGCTCCAGGTCTCTGATCCATGAGTTGGCTCTCCTGTCTGCCATAAGACAGAGGACATTGACCTACTTACACATGGGTAAACTTTCAAAATTCCCACCTCTAAATGTCAGTGCTTGAAGAATAATGTCTGACTTGCAGAAACTGATAGTTCCTGTGCCAAAACCTGGAAAAAGCAAGAATTTTAAAATGCAGATATCTTAGGCTTAGTACTGGAGAGTAATTTGTTTCAAAATAATATATCTATGTCCTGGCACTTTATTATGAATCTTTTCCTTATTACTGCTCTGCTTTACAGCTTTCTTGAGATAAACTGGTACATTTTAGCATAGGTCTCATTTGTCAGATATAGTCTTAAAAATAAATTACGCGTGATCTTGCAGAACATGTGCATTTCCAGGCCAGGCTGCCTTAAGCAGTCAGACCAAATCAAGCTGCTCCAAGCTCTGCACTGGATCTATTCAGTTACAGAAAAGGGCAAAATCCCCCTCTAAACTTTTCCCCTCTGTCACCTTTTCCCTGACTGGCAGGTTTTCTCTCCACTTTTACACTTGATGGCTCACTGTCAGGTTTTGTTTTCCAGCAGCCCAGCAGTCACTGTCCCTGTTTTCACAGAGATAACATTTCTGTACGTCAATGTTCACTATCTATCACGCTTAGCTTTAATCCTTCCTTAGATTCTTGTTCCAGACCTTTGCAGTCAGTACCTGTTGCAATGGGGGTCTTGCAAACTTAGTTAGGCAACCTGATTGTGTTTGATGGAAGTATCTTGAGTAAACAGCTCGTTATGTACATGGCCACTTGCTCAAGAGGTTGAACAGTTGCATTACTCATTTACACATGGGATGTTTTGAAAATAAAACCCAAAACACTGCCTTCTTATCAGATAGTGTTTAACTCATTCATGTTTGCAAAGGATGATTCTGAAATTCCCTTTCTATAGTTCCTTTCCTCTTACGACTGTTTATAAAAGGTGACCAGGTTTATGACTACCCCCGGGAGGTAGCTGTAATTAATCAAAGCACAATTGAGGTACTAACATCCCACCTATCTGAAATCTCCATCTAGTTTCAATTGAACAAGGCTTTCCTTTCCACTTCCTAGTCTAAATTGTTGCTCCGGAATGTTAAATATTTGCCACAGATCACTCCAAAACTGACAGTACTTCAGCGGGAGATAAAGTGACCTCTGGGAACTATTTGCAACATTTTCTAGAGGCTCTGAAATCCTTCAAGGAGGTAAAAAAAAGATCTTCACACAGAATAAGATTTTCTTTATGATTAATTATGGTTAATATAAGCATTATATTCATTTTACAATAAGCAGATAAACTGAATCAGAAAACCCTCAAACTTACCTGCATACCTAAACTAGAGCCAACTGCAACTGAAGAACACTTTCCAAAAATTGATACTAACACCATGATGCCCAGATAAAGGGCTCAAAACCCCAACTGAAGTGTCTGCAATTACAAGTGAAGTCATTAGTCTGACAGAAACTCACTGCAATTCAGGATATATCCTGGTCCTGGGGGTAGTGCTGAATGACCAGCACAGTGGGAAAGAGTCTGAGGAATGTAGTCCCCAAGGAACCACACTGATCAAGAGAGAACATGCTAAAATGAATCAAGTTGCATTTGAAATCTTCCTTGCTATTAATCTGACATGAATTAAAGGGCAGTACGGAATGTAATAAGCTGAAAAATATGAAAAAGGCATATTTTGCTACTACAAAAACAAATCCTATTATCATACGCAATGGGAAAAAAAAAGGTTTTTGTTATAGTGCTAATTAGCACTATTCAAATAGTCAGTTTAAATCACCTGCTGCTACGTTTTTAGTGCTGTGGATCACAGATCAATAGCCCCCACCCCAGTCCTCCATTTTTACCTATTCCTGTTCTTTTTCCCTCCTGGACTCTCAAGGATTCCACTTTCTATCTTGGCAATTTTCTCTGAAAAAAAGTTGAGTAGCCAATTTTCTTTACTCTCACATCCATCTGGCCAGCCACAATAAGCCACAAATTTCAGGAACTGCAATAAATGTAAAAGAAACTAACAACAAGAAAACCCCAACACCAACCACCATGGAAATAGTAAATTCAACTACTCTTACTGAATTCTGCCAGCTTTAAACAGACCCCTGGAGCCAGGTTTTCAAGTGTTTTTTATGCACAATGACTGCTTTCTTTTTTTTTTTTAAGTTACATACTGGGTGCTGAGCACCCACCCTCTTGTAAAGGCCTGGCATATGCGATTAGTCCAAGCAACAATTGCACAATCCTAATTAGCTGTTTACACAAACTTAAATAAGTGGTCACCAAAGGCCATGTCTATACTGGTAAAATAAATGTTCCTGGGAGCATTTCTGGCCCTGAGACCAGCTAGCATGTCTGTACAGTTAAGTTCCTATATCCATCAAGACAGAGCAGCCATATCCAACCTGTTCATTGAGAGCTGAATAGCCTATATGGACTCCCTCCCAATGCTTTGGAATTGTTTGGAAGCCTGCTGGTTAACACCATCCAGCATTACACAATGGAACATTTTAACTATTCAATACCATGGATGATTGTGTATCACAGCCCAGGAATGTGTGCTGCTTAATATACAAATATGGACATAGCCTGGGAGTCAACCATGACCTGAAAATTTCATGTTAGATGACAATTATGTTTTTATTCAGAACAAAACTAAATGTCCCACTGTAAAAGCAGTGAAGACTATGCCTCTCTATGGATTTCATTCAATTTTGGCTTGGCTGCTAGAAAATATATATATTTATAGTACATATTGTTAGTATTTATGTTGCAGATTTGCCAAGGAATACCAGTCCAGGACAAGGACCTTTGCACGAGCTGCAAATGCAAAACAAGAAGTGTCTACTTCAAAGGTTACAAATTCAGGATATATTATCAACATGTGTGGGACTGACTGCATTGGCTGATGCAGATGCTGATGCAGATAGATGGGAGCTCTCTCTGCCCCTGCTAAGCCCAGGGTTGGACACGTGGGAAGCACGGTATTGAAAGATTCATTTGAGCTGGCCAGGAGCCAGCTCACGTCCAGATGTAGTCTAGACAAATCAGGCTGTAGCTGCCAAGAGCCAGGGCTTGGGAGCTCATAGGCAGTGCTGCGTAAATACAGCCTGGCTTTTCCAACCTGGAGCTAGACAGACCCTGGCTGTGCCATGGGGCTTTGCCATCTGGGTCTCAGCTACCTTGGGCAGTCCCATGCTGAACTCTGTGTCATGGCACAGATGTGCTCCTGCCCCACATCGATCTCCTGCTGCAGCTCCTGGCCATTGCATGCTGGACTTGTCCACATTAGAGCAACTGGGTCAGTGTGTAACCACCTGCCTTCAGCCAGAGCTGGGTGCAGGCTGCCAGACTCACCCGTGGAGCTCCCCCAGCTATTTCTGTCCTGTGGGCAGCACCACAGGACTGCCCAGGGCATGAAGATGTGTCACTGGTGGGGAGAGCCCACAGCTAATGCACGTGGCTGAAACAGAGAGCTACAAGTTTGCAACTGCACAAACCTAAGTTAATCTTAGTGCTTGAGCGTGAATGAGGTTGATTTGTGTCTGACCCATGAATGAATGAGAATGATATTTTGTCATAGGTATTTGTTTTAATATTGCAAATTATATATTTTTTAGAAGAAAAAAGGGAAGATATTTGCTTTTTGTCATGCCCTTTGAAAATTATTGATTTTTTTTCTCTCTATGATAAACAACAAAAAAAAAAAAGCAGGAACTAACAATCCTGAAAAATGACACAACTTGGTAGTAGCAGTAATATAGCTTCCTGCATTTAGCATCACAGCCTTGGCTGCTGCTGGCCTACTCACAGCCTCCCAAGGCACTGATTACATTATCAATATCAGTTCATGGATTTCATTGAGCTACTGCTCCTGAGAAACTCCTGATCTTGTAGCTCAGCTGTGGAGCCCATATCCATGTGAGCCCCTTCCTATGGCTGCAATACTTGGAGCTGCTGTTGGCTCCAGGGCTGCTCATTCTGCAGCCTTCCCAAAAGCGTCTGCTTCCCACTGCCTCTTCACTAGAAAAAGCCTTTTAATCTTAACTCCTCAGCTGAGTTCATAACTGGGTGTTTTGATGTCCTCCTCTACTGCTAAGGAGCTTTAGGGAGGTCTGAGCCCACGTGAGGGCTTCCAGCTCTGCCCTGCTGGCACAGCTGCATCTTGTGTTCAGGGTTTTGTAGCACTGCTGCAGCTACTGAGTTTCTGTGCTCAGTAACACCATGTGATGAACCCAGGCTTGCAGTGCCCCAGAAGGATAGCTTTAGCATTGGTTCGTTATTCCCTCTAATTCTAGTGCTTCTGAAGGAGTTCAGAGTAATTAGTATTATTTACAAATATGGCAGGAGATGTCTTAGCATGCAACACACTGGGGTGTCTGTGCACCAGATGGAGACAGAGAAATGCTGCTGCTGCAGGACTCTCCCATCAATCTGGTGCTCTTGAAATTTGTGTTAAATTCTGCCTAGAGGAAAAATATTAGAGTCAGGATCCTCGCCCACTCTCAGAGTGAATAATCTCAGTCAGGAGCCAGGACTGAGATATATGTTGACTATTTTTAAATTTAGGTTCAGGTTCAGTACCGTGCCAGGGGCTGTGGTGTACTGCTTCCAGGAAAGGGCGATTCCCACTCAAACAGGTACCTGAGAGGAGGGAGGAAAATTGGCCATCCATATGTGAAGGACAGTATATGAGTGTTCATCAGACAGGGGCAGAGATGAGTCCCAAGGAGGTAAAGAGGAGCTTTATTCAACCAAGAGCTATCTTCCCAGCCCCTGAACAAAGAAGCAATGAAGTAATTTCTGGGAAAATAGGTAAATACTGCCATGCTCTCTCAGTGGTTGTCCAGGGGCAGGCAGACTTTGAAACTGTCTGGATCCACTGGGATGGATGTCTCAGGAGCCTGAGAAGAATGGCAGTCCCTCTTCCTCCTCCACATCAGAAGAGGCAGCAAATGGTTATGATGCCCAGGACAAATTCTGCAGCTTCATCCTAATGTAAGCAAGGGTGATCTCCATCTCCACCCTTTAGAAATTTGTCCTGGCTAATTTTTCCTACTGTACATCTGTGCTTTTTTTCTGCATCTCCTGCCACTTGCTGGGCCTGTGGTTGGGGGTGATTTTGAGATAACTGGAAACAATAAGGCTTTCCTCACCCAAGGGTGTGGTGAGTGAACAAAGAGGGTATTGAGACACCTCCACAAGTGCCTTGGTCCCCCACACAGTGCCAGCAAAGCTGCCTTGTCCAGTCACCTGACCTCCACAGGGATGTCTCTGATGACCAGGGGAAGAGACTCACAGTGCTGCAGCAGCACTCCAGCCCCAGGGTCGCTGGGGCTCTTCCAGCCCAGCCACATCTCCTTTGGCTATTACCATTGGCCCCTGGTGCCAGGGCCTCCAGAAAAGGTGACCACTGCGACTGCAAGAGATGTCCAGGGGCTCAGTGCTGTGCTGGGACCTTGGGAGGCCACAGTGGGCTGTGCCAGCTGCAAACCTGGGCTTTGCTGCACTCCTACCACTGGAGGGGTTAGAGTTTCTGCTGATTTTCCTAGGTAAGGCATGGAGAGTTACTGATGAAAACTAAAGCTGGCACATATTGTTACAGGGCTACAGCCAGGAGGGCTTCCCAATTGCCACCCAAGATTGTCATCTCAGCCTCCGTGTGGGCAAGTGCTGAGTTTCAGCTCCCCTGCCCCCCGCACCCAGGGGGGATTTCTATCCCCATCTTCACTGCCTCTGCTCCTGCCATTGTCCCAAATGGCACCAGTGACAGCCCCAGCCTCAGAGGGACTTGCATTCCTCAGGGGTGGAAAATGGCCTATTCATCATGAGCCCAGCTCTGAACCCAGTCCTTCCAGAGCATCCCCAGCATGACACTTTCTGCCCTGTGTTTTGGTTGTTAATCACAAGTTTTAGTGGGTTTTTTTAATGAAAGGCCCAAGCAGGTCCGGCTGTCAGCTATTCCTATTCTCTGGGTTGTTATCCTAGGGGAGATGTCATAGCTGGCAGCTATCCTATGTCAGGCACAAGCACTGCAGGGGAAATAAAATGGATCTTGCTGCTTTACAACAGATAATTAAATATTTGCAAGACAGTTATTTTACCTCTTTTCCCATTCTTTTTTTATAAAGACTACTTCACCATCACCTCCAGAACAGCTATTGCTTCTCTCCTTGGCATGCACCGGCCTGGCAAAGAGCAGCACTTGGAAGAAGAGTGCAGAGCAACTCTGCCATAAGCATCATATCCCTGAGAGATTTCTCATTTCCTCTCCAGACGTCCCAGGACAACTCAGGGTTCTACTTGCAGCCTCACAGGCAGCCCACAGCATTAAACCCTGCAGGTATCAGCTGCTGCTGACAGGGTACTGGGAAACTTTGAGACACAAGCTTCCCTCTGCTGACTGCAGAAACAAAAAACCAATGCATAATAAATTTTACCTTATCTAGCTTTTCCCTACAACTGTGTATAACAGTCACATCATGATATCCTGCAAGGTGACATTTCCTGTGAATAGTCAAGTTGTCAGGAAAGAAAACAAAGCAAGTGAAGTGATAAATTAGGAGCAAATACTTGATGAGCACATTAGCATACAAGAACTTGTTTCTTTAATCTCCTATCAAACATTTAGTAACAGGGTGTGGAGGTGTTAAATGAAGTGCTGTTCCAGTTATTTGATGGTGGAAGTTGATGCATGTGCTGGGAGGAGAGCAAAGTCAGTGCTGGCCAGCGGGAGTAGATCTTTTCGGCCCTGCTGATGTCAATGCCTGCTCCCTGCATGGAAAAGATGCAACATGTGTTAGATAAGTGAGTCATCCCAGGTCACGCCTGAAGCCAGCAACTGCTGAGTTCTTTTCCAAGCTCTGCTACTGATTTGCTTGATGGCCCTTGTGGGTTTGTCAGGCCAGAAATTTGTTATTGCGCACTCAAACTGCCCCTTAAGAAAGCAACTGGTTTCTTGGCATCCACTGCTTCTCACAGCTTCCTAAAATAGCAGCCCGTCTCTGTTACCTCCTTGCTTTCCTGGATAATGGAGACAATTGCTCCTATGTATCCTAGTAGTGTGCAAACAGACAAGATCTTGCCAAGACAAATGTGTAACGTCAGGATCTCTAACCCTTAGCTGTAGGATGGAGATGTTTGAGTCACACAGACTGAAGCTACAGAAACAGTGAACCCCCTGTGGCTGACTTCACCTCCTTAAGCATCCCTGGGCTGTTACTTCCCCATTAATCCCCCATTAATAACTACTTTTTTACATCTGTCACTTGGCCAACTCTTAGCTTATACCCTATTCATCCTGTATAATGTGAGCTCATTAATCAACCTGTCATGTGGTGGAGAAAGCCAAGAATACTGTGTGAATGCGATCTCTAATCTTTTCCAAAGGAAAAGGTACCAGGTTTCTTTGACAAGACTTACCTTCCACAAAACCCCACTGATTAGCATTGGTCTTATTTTTAACCTCTAATGGTTTGTTGTTGAAGGCCTGAATGAACTTTTGGTGATTGTGTTGAAGGATACTGTCCTACTCACCAACCTATTTCTCCCTGTAGTGCCCCTTTTACACCTATTGAGTTCCAGAGCTACTCTGTCAGTCTCCCATGTCTTTAGAATTCCCCCAGATTTGTAAATATAAAACTTTAGCAGGCATTTTAGTCTTCTCCTTTAAGACACAAAGATAGCCAGGCCAGATGATGTAAAAAATGTTTAATTTTAGCAGATGCTGCCTCATATCCTCCATTGTTCCAGATGGTAAATGATGTACTCACTCCATCCACAATATCATAAGGGATGAACATCTATCTCCTTCCCAAATGCAGAATAGAAATAGATTTGATTTTTTTTTTAACACAGCTTGTGATTTTATCATCTCCATTTGGCAATTAATCTATACAGCCATGGGGATGAGTTTGGGAGAAGAGGCAGCATTGTTCCTGACATGATTACATGAATGTTTTCCACATTTCTTTCACTCTCTTGGCTGTTGATAGTCTATTAATCCTTTGGTTTCCTTTTATCAATCACTTACATTGTTTTAACTTGTAATTTATCAGCACTGTTGTTCTATTTCCTGTGGGTTTTGCCTGATTTATACATCATTTCTTCATGTTATATTGCTCTTTCTACATCTCTTTTAAAACAGGCTATTTCTTACCCCACGTATCTATTTTCCATCTCCATGATATCATGGTTTGTTGATCAACAAGTAGAATAGTCTTGGGTATTTTCCAGTTTTCATTAACACTTCACATTTTTCATTTATGTTTCCAGTCAACTATGCCAGCAACAGCTTTAAATATGTGCAAACACATCATGCATGAACACATAAACACAGCACAACCTTGACCACTCAGACAGAAGCGGACCACAAAAAAAAAGGTCATGTTAGCAATAATTTGTAAGAAGTGGGAACACCAAAGAACAGACTTGGCAATGTGTTGCAATGACACTGAAGTGAGAGAGTGCATTTAACCCACTGTCAATATGGTGAACAGGCCTTCATTACTAAATGTCATGTCATGTCATTACTAAAAAAAATTTGTGATCTTTGTCTCCTGGATGGTGCTCTCCACTGCTCCACTGAGGCCTCAGTGAAGTAATGTGATGTACCAGCCCGTGTCTCATAGAAGTGACAAAGTCTGTCAGCCTGTGCTTAGGCTTCTGACAGTGACACACGTTCTTCAGGTCTGCTGACTTCACCAAGGGCACCAGCATCACTTAGATTTTCTCCTGAAGAGGCTACAGCTAGAAATTTGACCACAAATTCACAAGGGCTTAACTTGCCCCATGGCTACTAATGTTTCATTGGCAGAAACCCAATCTTCAGTGCAATCTCTTCCAGTCTTACCAGGCCATACACTTTTCTGTGGCTTAACTGTTGTTCCACCACCAGCTTTGCCAAATCCTCCACCTCCAAGATAACATCTTCATGGACAAGCCCAAATGTCTGAAGCATTAAAAGCCATTGATGATGTGAAGATTGTCAAGCATCATAGATGTGGAGGTCCTCCTCCCCACACAAGGCAGCAATAACAACCCCTTGGGTTTTGGGTTCAACTATGTTTGTATTTCTGAATATAGGAACACATGGGTGTTTATGTTCACAGATATGTCTGTGCACACTGCATACATAGGCTGATAATTAGTGCTCTAATCTACTCGAATGAGATAAATCTAATTTGATTATGGTCTGTGGTACAAAAACAACTTCTGATTTTTAGATTGAGTGATTAGTCCATACATTTCTGTCACAAGGAGGCTCTCTTTTGAGCTAGCCAGGTCTCTTTGAAGTTTAAGCAATGAATCCCTACTTTTTTAAACTCTGGGGAACTGTTGTTGGCTGTATGAAATGATCCAACTAACAGTGAATTAAAATCCTGGTGTGGTTTCCTCCTCTGAGCTGTGAAGAGGTGACTGGAGAACTGAACGCCCTGTTCTCTTGTGCAGTGTGGTGGTCTTTTCAGCCACCCATCAGTATCTCATTTCCAGTTTTATTAAGTGGAACTTCACTCCATAAATCACATCTCGTTACTTGCAGCACCAGAAGGAAGACATTTCCTGCTGGTACTGGGCACAAATGCTGTGCAGTCTTTTAGAGCTTGGCAGCTGTACAGAGCCCATCCTGGTGCAGGAGCACAGAGGTCCTGGGTTTCTGAGAGCATCAAAATGCTTTTGACTCTGCCCCTTTACAACTGACCTGAGTAGAACACATGAGTCCATGTGGATGCTATTCAGCTGATTCAAATCAGGAAGGTAGGACAAACTAACAGCAGTATGAGGGGAGGAACGCAGACAAGCTGCTCCAATGTGCATCTGCAGGGCACTTGCTCTGGTGCCTAGAACACCTATGTGCAGTTTGGGCTTGAGTTTCCATGTGCTTTTCAGTTTGAAAATTTACCTGTACTTAACAACTATGTGTCAGTATCTGCTGCATTCCCCCTTCAGTTTCCAAACAGTCCCCTCAATAGTACAGTAAGCAGTTGCTTTGTCTTTTGTCTTTATTAGTCCCACAGGAGACAATATTGCCTGTGCTTACGACCCTGTGCTCTTGCTGGCACAGCTATGTTCCTGCCAGAGCACGTACTAGTTCCTGAGCTCAGGGTGCTTACAATGTGTTTTGTTATGTGTTGACACAGACACATACACGCTGGTTTACTCTAATGACATGGGTCTCTCAGAAAATGGAGAGCTAAATTCCAGGTGGCCATTGGGGCTACACAGGATCCAAAATACTGCAGGATGTCTCCCTGTATCTCAGAGCCAATTTCAAAGGGACAGGGAGGCTAGAGCAGGGATGGGGGAAGAAAGAAAATAAAAAAGGTGATTTACAGGCTTAAACAGTCTTCTAGCATTGGTGGTCATGATCTGGCTTTCCCTTGCCAGAGAATGGTCTTTGCCTAGCTGAGCTGCCCATCCTGAGAGCTTGAGGGTATCTGAGCTGCTCTCGGGTCCTGCTCCAAATCCCCGGTCATGGTGACACGGGCCCTGCACTCCGCTAGCTTTGGTTTCATCATTCCACACATCTCCTGGCTCAGGCAGGCATGGGAAGCAATTCTTGGCAGCTGCCTCTGGAACCACATTAGTACTGTACTATAGCAGTTACTGCCATCGAGATGTCCTCATCTTCATCTGGCTCTGTCAAAGGGAACTGCTGTCCTTCCTCCAGGAGAGACCACAGTAGTCAGCAGCACAGCAGGTACAAAAAGCAAAGCCCAGCATCAAGAAGGGATAGACATCTGCTTCAGCTAGGAAGCCTGGCTGTCTACAAATCAGCTTAAAAGGTTATCCTAGGTAAAAGAAGGCAAACAAAGCAAACTTGTGGGCTTGTTTCCGTGGATGCTTGCCTGGAAGTAGAGGCATCCTTTAGAAGTTCTTCATAGCCGCAGTGCCATGGATTGTTATGAATCACTTGGGACAAATACATCCTCAAAGCAACAATGACTTTTTAGTCCATTGTAAGTAGCTCATGTGTTGATGTTTTAGAGAATAACATTGCTTAATGTGTTTATACTTTCTGAAGGATGACGCAAGAATGTCTCTTTATAAGGTAACCAGCTCTTGTGGAAAGATCCATATGGCAGGTACAGCATTCACAACACTATTATCCAGAGCATCCTGTTGCCATTTGCACAGTTTTTCTTTTGGTGTTTGGACATACACTTTGTCACTGTTACTTTTTTTACTCCAGCAGATACATGCATGGCACCCTTTTAGAGCCCATTCCAATTCTGCTTGCCGCAGGGGCAAAACATTTTTCAGAACTTCAAAAAAAATGTAGTAAGCTCCCTTATGTGTGTTTATGTAGCCTTTCATCAAAGGCTATAGAAAGAAGCCATGTGGTCTTGTGGCTAGATCAAAGCTAGAAAGCTCCTGAGATCTAATCTGGGCTGAGCCAGTGACTCACTGGGTGGTTTTGGCAAGTCACATGATCCGTTTGCTCAAGTTCTATCCAGCTGAAAAAAGCAGGTGAGAAATACATGTGGAATCCAACCTGAGCTTTCCAGCACAGATGTATTTACAGGAAATAATCTAAATTGATATACCACACATGCAGGCTGGAATTAATACTCTGTAACAAAGATACCAGGCTCCTGGCAACACATACTGTCTTTGGGCCTGTGGCTCTTAGCATCTGCAGTTCTCAAACAATCTCAACACTGCAGGACTGCCTGAACAAAAGCCTGTATATATTGGGGAATCCTTAGATCTCGCTCTGCAGTCACGCTTTTCACTCCACTCTTTAACCCACCTCCAGTAGTGAGTATCACACACTGTCCACTGCACTGGCAAAGGAGGATGCTCAGTTCCCTTTCCAGGCTGACAAGTTGAGAGAGTTGGGTGTTTAGCCTGAAGAAGAGAAGGCTCTGGGGGAGACCTTATAGCACCTACCAGTACCTAAAGGGGCTACAAGTGGGCTGGAGAGAAACTTCTTGCAATGGCATGCAGTGATAGGATAAGAGAGAATGATTTTAAACTGAAAGATGGTGTGTTTAGATTGGACATAAGGACGAAATTCTTTACTGTAAGGGTGGTTAGACAGTGGAACATGCTGCCCAGAAATATTGTGAATGTCCCATCCCTGGTAGTGTTCAAGGCCAGGTCAGATGGCCTCAACACTACCTTCAAGCCACCTGGTCTAGTGGAAGGTGTCCCTGCCCATGTTGGAACCAGATGATATTTCAGGTCCCATCCCATCCAAACCATTCGCTGGTTCTGTGATTCTATTATTTTATTACCCTTTTATCAGAGCTTCTCAGGACTCAGTGTGAGTGTACAGGTCCTTCATGGATATATACAACAGCATTTTTGCTATGAATGGGCCTGCAGCCTGTAACATAGCTCTCAGCCTGCCTCTGAGTAGGAAAAGCCCAACTCAGCAGCTGCCTGATCGCAATATCCAGTTAGTGTTTATCCAACAATTCCTCCTGGAGAGATTCTCCACAGGCAAATAATTTCTCTCATATGTTTTTCCCTTACACCTGTTTTGAGGCTGAGAACATTAGGAAGGCAATCCTGATCCTAATCTATATTGTAATCCTTTCAGCCCAGCATGGGGATGGTGTGAGCAATCTGTTTGCCTGACAGTCATAATACCTGGAGGATGATTGTGTGCCTGGGGTTATGCTGTCATGTGCAATGGTGTTGAGTCACAGGACAGGGAGTAGGAAGGGAAGTAAAAGGCTAAAAGTAAAAAGTTCCTACACAAATCCAAGGTTTTCACTGTTACTGAGCCCCTCCCATTGTCTGTTCATGCTTGAAAGCCCAGTGAGTGAGTCCTACAGTACTTCTTTCCTTTCATTAGACTGAGGGTACCCTCAGAGTCATGTGAGCATGTGCCTCATCACCCATTTTTCTCCCTTCCCCAGTCTGAATAATCCAGGAGGCTGAGCCGGAGTCACTCGTTAAGACAAGGGGCAGCAGGAGCAAAGTGGCCAATGGCCTGGCATAACTCACATCGTTATAAAACACAAGCAGCCTTCCAGGCACTCCTGGCATCACCTGGAAAATTTCCACCCTCAGTTGCTCCAGTCCCAGTTCTCCCCTCCACATCCTCACTCTTCCTCTCTCTGCCACTGCACTGGTGAGTTCTCGAACACATTTTGTGCCAACACGCATCCTAACACAGTGCAACATCTCCACTGCCAGAACATCCCATGGTGTTGAATATGGGTGTTCCCATGACTCTTAAACCTCTATGGGCTGGTTTTACTTTCAAACGTGGCCATGTTTCTCTTATTTTCACAGTCATTTGCAAGTGAAGCTGCAGCTGAAGAGCCCAAAAGATGTCTCATTGCTGGAAGTAAGCTTTGAAGATGTTTTTGGGAGTAAAGAGAGATTCAGACCATAAGTCTAAATCTCAGAAGATCTTTTGAAGTACTAAGGAGCCATCCAGATTCATCTGCAGCAAAGAGAAGGGAGTTTTGAACCAAAACTAATCCAAGCATTTAAATGGATTAAAATCTACTCCTACTTAACACCCTGCCACTGGCCATCCTGCTGATTTTATCCTAAACCCAAAAGAAATTATTCCTATGCTTGCCCCAGGGGAAACAGAACCAGTTTTCCCTGAAAATATGCTTGGATTTGCCTGATGGGCTATGACCAGGTTTTTGTAGTGGGAGGGCAGGCTTTAGGGATGGCTGCTGTGAGAAGATGCCAGAAGTTTTTCCAATGTCAAGCAGAGCCAATGCCAGATGGCTCCAGGATGGCCAAGGCCAAGACATTCAGGAATGATAGTAACACCTCTGTGATAACATATTTAAGAAGGAAAAAGAATTATTGCGCAAATGTAATTTCAGCCAGAGATGAGCAAGGTCGGAACATGTGAGAGAAGCAGCCCTGCAGACACCCAGGCCAGTGCAGAAGGAGGGGCAGGAGGTGCTCCAGGAGCTCTCAGGAACTGAGAGTCCTCTACAGTCCTCTACAGCCCCTGGTGCAGCCCATGGTGAGGCAGCTGTGCCCCTGCAGCCCATGGAGGTGGCCTAGGCTGGAACAGGGGAATGTCCGAAAAAGGGCTGTGACCCCATGGGAAACCTGTGGCCTGTGGGCAGCGATCTATGGACCCATGGAGAGAGGAGTCACACAGGAGCAGATTTACTGGTAGGACTTGNAACATATTTAAGAAGGAAAAAGAATTATTGCGCAAATGTAATTTCAGCCAGAGATGAGCAAGGTCGGAACATGTGAGAGAAGCAGCCCTGCAGACACCCAGGCCAGTGCAGAAGGAGGGGCAGGAGGTGCTCCAGGAGCTCTCAGGAACTGAGAGTCCTCTACAGTCCTCTACAGCCCCTGGTGCAGCCCATGGTGAGGCAGCTGTGCCCCTGCAGCCCATGGAGGTGGCCTAGGCTGGAACAGGGGAATGTCCGAAAAAGGGCTGTGACCCCATGGGAAACCTGTGGCCTGTGGGCAGCGATCTATGGACCCATGGAGAGAGGAGTCACACAGGAGCAGATTTACTGGTAGGACTTGTGACCCTGTGCGGGACCCATGCTGCAGCAGCCTGTCCATGAAGGACTGCACCCTATAGAAGAGTGACCCACATTGCAGCAGTTTGTGGAGGGCTGTTGCCCATGGGATGGACTCATGCTGGAGAAGTTTATGGGGGACTGTCTCCCGTGGGAGGGACCCCGTGCTGGAGCAGGGGAACAACTCTCCCTGAGTAATGGCAGAAACGACCTGTCATGAACTGACCATAACCCCCATTCCCATCTCCCTGTGGCACTGAGAGGGAGGAAGTAGAACTTGGGATGGAGGTAGGGGTGGGGGTAAGGTGTTTTTAAGATTTATTTTACTTCTCATTATCTTGCTCCGATTTTATTAGTAGTAAATTCAATTAATAGTTCCAATTGAGTCTGCTTTGCCTATGACAGTATTTGATGAGCAATCTCTCCCAGTCCTTCCATAGGCACAACAGGGCTGCAGGGACTCCTTGGTGCTGGGCTCGTCCTTCCCACTGCAGCAGCCACAGCCAGACACCCATCCCCACTTCCCCAGTTGGATCCAGAGCCACGGGACTGCACAGTGCAGGTTTACAAATCAGGGTCTGAAACTTGAAACAAAACATCATCAAACTCCTGTGGCCTTGTCATCCCCTGGGCTCTACTAAATATATTAACAAGTAGTGGCACAGTAAATTCCAAGATGCAGTGGAGTAATTAAAACAGTAAAATCTTCAAGGTTGAGATTGTGCCTTTTTTTGTCCACAAGGTGAACAGAAAGAGTTCTTTATACTGGTATTGATGCCTTAGGTTTTAACTTTTATATTTTTCAAATCCTGTACTGCTGGTGTAACTCTGAAGTTTTCTGTAGCTTGTTAAATGCTGTTCTCTTATGCTGTTCTCTGTGCAAAGATAGACATAACAAAACCTCTAACTTGCTCTCCAAGGACACCCAGAAACAAGAACTGTAAACCATCATCTTGGGAAGGGGGGGGCAGGCTTGGGGGAAATCACATCCTTGGCTGGGTTCTGGTTGGTGAATTGATGTTGATATAAAAGTGTGAAGCACTCGTGACCTGGGTGTCCATTTTGGGATCCACTGAGGCAGGACCTCTGGAGTCCAAAGTGTGCATCTGAAGGCCTTTCAAATAAATACTACCTTTTTTTTCTTTATTCCTGTCTGGTCTCTGTTTCTAGGTTGCCATTTAAGGCATCAGTATCAGCTCTTCAAAAGAGATTTCTGGAAACAGCCTGGGAAACAGCACCCTTTCCCTGCACAGAAACAAGAAGGGACAGAAAAGACAGAAAAGTCAGTCCTATGCAGGGTTGTAATCCTGCCCTGCTTCTTCCCATCTTCTTATCTTATCCCCTGGTTCCCCCAAAGCCTCTCCAAAAAACCTTCCATGCTGGGACTCATTGGATCTGACAGGAGCAACTCTTGCATTTTGCACGTGAATTTCACTCTGGTGAGTAAAAAAAAAACAACCCAGTGGTTGAATTTGGTAAAAGGAACTTCTCATCTGTGTGTCAAGTATGAGAAGAGTCACAACTTCTGCCCCCAGCTCATAGGGCTCTGCCCTGGACAGAGAGCCCAGAGCGGTGCTTTACTTTGCACAAAATGCTGACGCCAACAAATACCATAGTAGTGGAAGTAACTTTAACAAAACCCTGCTGGCTAGCACAGCACTTCTGAACCCCAGCTGCGTTTTTTTTTTTTTTTTTTTTTTAAAAAGTTGTTTTGAAAGTTAATTGTTGAGCCTCACAAAAAAAAAAAAAAAGTAAAAATTGGAGTTGGGCAACTATGCCAAGGTTAAATTGGGTCAAATCCTGAAATCCTGACTTCAGGCCAGACTCCACAGCTCCCATTGATTTACACAGGAATGTTGCATGCACTGGAGAATTTCTCCCTGGTTTGCTCCTCAGGCTCTGCTGAGTGAACGCTGAGTTTGAGTCTCTAGGTTTGACCCAGTAGAATGGCATCATAGAGTGCAGGCCAAGCCTGATTTGTTTCAGATTACAGTGGTTGTGTTATAATTTATGCCAGAACAAAACTCCTGAGTATATCCTAAATGTAGCTGCCTTATAGTACATGTCTGAGCAAAACTTCTAGATACACCCTTATGATCTGGGTGGGGATTTCTGTGTGTGGAATCTGTGGAGCCAGATACCCCAAGCATGGAAACTGGATCATCCCAGGGACTGCCAGGGTTTAATTGCAGCTTGCTCAGAGGCATCTGGTTTGAGTGAAGCCTCTCGAACTTGCACCAGTGGGGTAGGACCCACAGGGGCTCACAGCAGAGAGCTCAGTGGTTGTTCCCATCCCTGGCTGTCTTTGCTTCTGTAACTCCTTGGCATTTTTTTGACACTTTGCTAGCAAAGGAGGAGCAACTGGGATTTGAGATGGCTCCATTGGTACCGTGCTGGGTGTCCTTGTCACCAGGAGCATCCCCAGCTGGCCCATTAAGGAAAGATCCAGCTCCCTCAGTCTACCCAGCATAGAAGCAGAAATAGGATGAGAAGTTGTTTTTGCTTGATTTCCGAGCATGCATTTTCTATACACACTCAGAGTGATTTATTTCTCCTTCTTTAGAATGGCTGCAGCAATCTGGATCCAGGCTGTATCACTATCCACATACTTTTTTGTTTGGTTTGGTTTATTGCTTCTCAATTTAACTCCTCCCTATTAGATCTTTAACAGAAGAATTTCTCCCATTGTTTTTGAGGACAACCCACATCCCTTGGTAGCTACAAACATATATAATGAAAGTGCATTATCCGGTCCATTGGTGGCTTATCCTGTTGGGTGTTTTATGTTATGATCACTAGAAGAATCACAGTGCTGAACTGTACCTTTTCTATGCTTGGCATGTAGTGAGACTAAATAATCCTGTCTGTTACGAAGTCACTCATGCTAGTTGTTTCCAAATGAATCAATAACCCTTTTAAAGCCACAGCTGTGAGACCATCTACTGCTGTGATCCATCTACCACTGGCTTTTGAACTGCCTACAGTCATACTCAGCATCTGTTACTCTATGCAAGTCATCCCACTGACTCTGAGAAGAGCTAGGAGTGTTCAGGGCTCTGTGTTTAAGTGGCAAACCATGGACATGCTTCCACTCCCCCGGTGCTGGGAGTCCATGGCAGCTGGTGTGCTTTCCAAAATGATTCATCCTGACCTTTGCTTGAGACATACAATGGCTTCCTGGCAAAGATGAACCAGATTTCTGGAAGAATCACTATAAAACCATAGTGGAAATTTTCCAGAAATAATTAAATTCAATCATTTGCAAGGGTCAAAAGATCTGGACACCTGTTTCCTGGAAAAGCAGCGAGGAGGGAGGGGGTGGCTCAACCATTGCTCAGCTGTCCCAGTGCCTGAGGAAGATTAACACCTGGGTAAAGGGCAGGTAGCAGGTGCTGAAGACAGCAAGACTGAGGTCAAACTGATGGGAAGAAGAAACATGAAGATTGTGTTGCTTTTCTAGAGGCCTCTGCACAGCATAGAACAAGGGAATGACTTGTGTTGGTAGGAACATTAAGTATGATCTTGTTCCAACCCCGCTGACATGGGCAGGGACCCCTTTCACTAGACCAGGTTGCTCAAAGCCCCATCCAACCTGGCCTTGAACACTGCCAGGAATGGGGCATCCACAGTTGCTCTGAGCAGCCTGTTCAAGTGCTTTTTGAGCTTAACAGTAAAGATTTTCTCCCTAATATCTAATCTAAATCTACCTTCTTCTGTTTAGAACCATTCCCCCCTCTACTATCACTATACCTCATGAAAAAGAGTCCCTCCCCATATTTCCTGTAAGGCCCCTTTATGTAGAGGAAATGCTGCAAGGGCTCTCCAGAACCCTCTCTTCTGCAGGCTGAACAGCCCCAGCTCTCTCAGCCTGGAAAAGTGCTCCAGCCCTCTGGTCATTTTCATTACCATCCTCTGGAATTGCTCAGCAGGTCCATGTCCTTCATATGTTGGGGGCCCCAAAGATGAATATAGTATTTCATGTGGGGTTTCACAAGAGCAGAAGGGAATGGATGTGGTTCTGATCAATCTCGCTGTGCCTTCTTACTGTGGAGAGACTGCCAGCAGCTTGGGATGTGTGCGCTGGGAGACCCCAGCAGCTCCTGCAGCTCTAAGGTCGCAGATGCTGAAGGCAGGCACTGAGCCACCTCAACAAACCCATCCTGAGGTTCCACTGAACCTCTGACTGTGAGGTGGGAGACCTGATTAGCTCCAAACCCCCTTCCCCGTGTCACAGGTGCAGGGATTTTGCCGAGGGAGGCTGTCAGCTGTAATAAGCAATCTCTTCTATCAACACACAGCCTGAGCTCCCTGCACCACTCTGCCTGTTACTGGGTGAGGCCTTTTCCTCTCAGGCTCTGACTCATGCCCACATGCATGAGCAGGATGTGCATCACAGGCCAGTCCCAGGTCAGCAGCTCAGCCCACGGCGCCCTGCGGAGCAGCCCTGCCTGTGCCCAGCAGCCAAAATGCTGCCAGCGATCCAGAGCCGTGCCCAGGGCTGGAGACAAGCTGGATGTGACTCCAGCATCTTGTCTCCAGCACACCTAGGCATCCCAGCATGGAGCATCTCCTGCCAGTGGCTAATACTGGCAGTACTGTCTGTCTGCAGGCAGCAAGGCTTGCCTGAGGAGCCTGCAGGCAGGGCCATACCTCTTATCTGGAGTCCACGTCCCATCCTGACACAACAGAAGCACTCTCCCTGCAAAGCCACCCCTGCCCCTTGCTGGAGGGACATTGCTCAGGGCTTCGGCTGTGGTTGGCACACACACATGAAGAGCTTGGGCTGCAGCATGGCATATAAAGGTGCTCCCTCTCCACCCAAAACACAAATCCTGCTTTTCCCCATGTGCTCAGAAAGAAAGAAGAAGAGGAGATTTAGAAAAATGTTACTAAGTCAGGAAATCATTCTGGAGGAGGGGGAGTAGTTCCTCTAACCTTGCACATGGGGAAAGAAAACTATTTGCTGACTTTGCCTTATTTTTTAATTTATTGTTTTGCCAGCTGCTCAGATGAAAGGACAAAACTCTGCCTGCTGTAATGAGGCAGCCAGTCAAGCATGCCTTTGCAGCACAGAGCATCTGGCTGGGACACTAGTAACAAGTAAGGAATAGTCCAAAGAGTTCATGGGACACATCCTCTCAAGTCCCTCCTTGCAACAGAGAAACTGGACATTTGCTTGTTCTTCCTCACATCAAAATACAAAATCTCCTGGAGATCATTATCTTCAGCAGACAGGGCCCTTATATATCAAGGATCACAAGACCCATGATAAAAAAATCCCATGGGTTTGCTGATTAAGCCTTTCTGTCCGCTGGGCTTAAGTCCTCACCACTCTGGGCACTGTGGCTGCCTCTGAAGGCTACTGACCTGCACAGAGAACAGTGTCACCTCCAGGTACCCATGGGGAGTGAGGGCAGCAAAAAAATCTCCAAAACTGGGTCAGGTGCTCCTCTTCAGTCATTCCAGTCATACTGCTGTTGTTTGAAGCATATTCCCCTTCCAAGAAAGATAATTTATTGAAGCAGTGGAATTCATTGCTGCAGGATTTTGAGACCTCAAGGTACAGACTGAGTCAAAGCAAGGGCAAAGCAAGGCTTCCAGTCACAAGAAGGTCCTTGGAGGATACTTAAATACCAAGGTGGGTATCAGTGGGCCACAGTGTCATACAGTCATGCAATGCTTTGGGTTGGAAGGGACCTTAAAGACCATCTAGTTCCAAACCCCCCCACCGTGGGCAGGGACACCTTCCACTAGACCATGGAGCTCAAAGCCTAACCTAGCCTGGGCTTGAACACTTCCAGGGTTGGGGCATCCACAGCTTCTAGGGGCAACCTGTTCCAGTGTCTCATTACACTCACAGTAAAGAATTTCTTCCCAACCTAAATCAACCCTCTTTCAGCTTAAAACTTGTTACCCCTTGTCCTATCACCACAGTCCCTGATAACGAGTCCCTCTCCATCTCTCCTGTAGGTTCCCTTTAGGCACTGTGCCCCTGTGCTGCAGGGGTGCCTGATGGGCACCTGCCATACTCCCATGCACATCTGTAGGCATCAGGCATCTGCACGTGCTTCTCCTGGGGCCAGATGGACCTGTTGGCCTGGCAGCATCGTGCCTTCCCCCAGATCCAGGCAGCTTGAGCACATGCATGAGGGTGGGGAAGAGCAGGGTTCCTCACCATTCTCGTCAGCCAACAGTTTCATACATGCACCAGGTGGATTTTATACTTTTGCCTGATGTTTGAGGGTCGTTGCCTCCCTGCCTTTGCAACAGAGGCTGCTGGCTGAACTTTGGGAGCCTAATGCTGCTGACATTACTCAGTGGAGGAAACACTTGCTCATACTGCCCATCTGCAAAGTCACTGTCATTGGGTGTGCAAGTCTTGCACAGACTTTTGCTCCAAATTCTGTGGGTATTTTGTCTCCAGTTGTTAGTACAGCAAAGCAAACTCGTGGTATTTGAGCCTCAGAAAGACTACGAATCTGACAAGTTGAGACTTGGCAGGGATGTTATCATAGGGCCCAACAATGGCTTTACACTCAATTACATTTATGGTTTCTGTGATTCATCTAAATGTTTATGCCTTTTTCACTACCAGGAAGTTAAGAAAAATTAAAAAATTAAAAGGAAATTAAATTTCTGTAATGAACAATTTGCTGGTGCAGGGCTCTGTGTGAGACAGGAAAGAAACTGAGCAACTACCTTGGATGCTGGTGAAGAGTCATTTTCTGTGGTGACCAGAGCTATATTTGATTTCTTAAGCAATGTCAGCTTTTGCATGCTACATTCTTTGGCTAATTGCCAGCACGATGTGTAATACTTTAGCCACACTGTTGTTACTTAATCCTTTCCTAATCTGCAATTTGCGCAAGAGGAGTAAAATCTAAGCAAAGCCACTGAGAACATCTCCACTAATAATTTATCAAACTCAACTTTTGTTGCTGGCAGGAGACGGTAGTTGATGGAGGTGAATGTTTTCCCACAACAGCGCCATATCATAAACATGGGGCAGCTGATTCATGCCACACTTATTTTCTGTCATCCACCCTTCGTGTCACCCTGATATTTCTTCGAATGATAAGCCCGTGTGTGTGCTCACAACACACCGCCAAGGTCCCAGTTTCATCTCTTTCTGCAAATTACACATTAATTAACCATTAATAACAGTGGGAGTTGCATGCAGAAATCCACACCCGCTGTGATGAGACTGTGCCCTTGGTGAGCAAGTGCCTTATTAATCACCTCCACCTCAGTGCTGGAGCTGCCTCCACAGCCCTGAGACAAATGGCCCCAGAGAGGGAAGCGCCCAGGCTCTCGCCAGCCCTAATCCTGCCTTAAAGAAAAGCGTTACCTCTTGCTCTATGAATTTTATTTATTTTGGTCCTCTGGGCAGTGCTTGCTGTTGTTAGAAACATGATTGCTTCATACAGTTATGTTAATGTTTGCATTTGACAGAATGTAATTGATACTTCGGCTGCTCCAGTTTCAAAGCCAAATTAGGAAATGAAGTGCTGCACATTAGCTTGTTTAGCTGGTTAAATACTGTAAATAAATACATGCAGGGCAATGAAAACTAATGAGTTTTCTTTAAGGCATTTTCTAAATAACTGGCTCCACAAAAAGAAAAAAAAAAAAGATGCTGCTGTGAACTCATATCCTGAAGGATTTGTCATTTTGCTGCAACAAAAGTTGATTCTGTCTGAAATCTGAACTCTGGATTTCACTCGGAGAAAAGGATTTTGCAAGTTATGGAGGAGTCATGGCAAGAACTGTTTCAAATTTCACGGTGCTTTTATCAACAATATTTCTGAGACACGTTGCATTTAACAAAGCCATTTTTTGCAAGGGATTAATTCAGACTGTGGTTATATGTCGAATTATTCTTCTCGATGCTCACTAGAAAAACATCTTTGTAAGAAGTATTTGCATAGGATATTTCTTTGTGCAGCTAAATCTGTGCACTGCCATAATGCTGAATGTTAGGCTTTTTTCCCTGACAGAATGCAATAGCACGAAAAAGTAGGGAAAAAATCTGGTTTTGTATAAAGAGATAATCTGTAGAGAATTGCTTGACGGAGTGCACTCAGCAGTGCTGGAATAAAATATGTTTGTCATGTTTTCTGTCAGGTCTGCCCTCAGTGCATTAAAGCAGAACTAGAGGAGAGCATTGCACTGGCTTTGTGATCCAGCCAAGGGCAATGAATTTTCCTCTTGTACATCTGTAAAATAACCCTGTTCTTTCACCCCTCTCCTTTCATAAATACTACATTGATGCAGAAGTGCCTTTGCCTGAGTTGAAGGTGCTCTCCTAAAATCAGGGCACTGTTTATATTAGGTAGAGCTGAATCTCTACCAGTCCCTTTTAACTGCAAATAACCTCAGCAGTATCACCTGCTTGGCAGAGATATTGACCTTAAACCTGAGCTTGCTGAGCTGGCTGTTTTACCTGGCACTTTCTGAGGAAGCTGGTTTACAAATTCGGCTGTGCTACTTCAAAAGAAAATTATTGAACTGATGCCTAAAATGCAGCTGAAGTATTGAGAGTTGATAAAAATACATATTTAGGATGTAAGATCTATCCTGACTGGGAGGTGGTTCAATGCTGGCTTAGGATGGAGATCAGGATGTTGTGAAAAAACCTCAACTTTTCCTGTGTTTTTAGCAACAACAGAGAAGGACTGAAAGTGCTCCCAGCACTTTCCAGAGAGGGCAATTTCAAGGTGAAATGGTGAGCAGGTCTGCAAAATACATAAGAGATTCATGTGGTCCTCAGCCAAAAGGACCATTTAAAAATAGACAAATTATGACACTCTCAAAAAGAAATGTGTGCATTGCATAAATCAAAGTTCTCACACCCACCATCAAAGTTTAATCACTTAATATGCTGGTTCTTTCAACACGCTCTGAAACTTTGTATACAATAATACAAACGATGGGGTAACGAAGCAATAGCAATTTATTCTGCTGTACAAACGGATGTTGCATTATAATCCCTAAAGCAATACAGAGGCTGTTTGCAGATGTTACTACCATTTGGCATTTATTTTAATTGCTCTGCAGCGCAGCTCATGTGAAACAAAGTCACAGGATGACCTACACGTTCACCTACTAAGGGTGACTTAACTGCAAGGGGGAAAAAACGTGTTTTGAATGTTTTCAAGGTTTCACTAAAACACAAACCTCCTGCAGTTGTTTTGAAAGGATGCATCAGGGTTTCTGTCCAAGCCTGAAAGCATGGTAGGGCAGGGGGTAATTTAATCAGCCAGGCTATGCAGCGCACATATTTTTACAAGTCTTGCAAGAATAATATCAGTAAAGTAACTTGAGATATTTTGGTGTCTGACATTCACTCAGCAAGTGCTAAGAAAATATGCTTACTGCACAGATCACTGGCTTCTCAGAGTGGGAGTCAAGGTACATAACGAAAGTCAGTACACTTTGCTTTATCACTGACCAGGTCCCTATCCCCACCTTTTCACTTTCCACTCCCCTTCTAAAAGCAAAACTGTTTTAAAAGTTGCTCCTGCTCAGGGAGCTTCCTGGAAGCATTTGCTCTGCTGAACAGATTTCAAGCAAAAGGACAAAGTTAAACATGAGGCAAAGTATAAATAAAAATCAAGACTCTCTTCCTCCTCCTTTCCACTTGTGAGCAATGATCTCACCGCTCCGGGTGGATTGCAAGGGTGGCTTGATCTCTTTCAGAAAAGCACATTCTCTAACCTTGATACTGCAGCTATTTATACTTCTCCGTTCTCATCACAAAGAAAAGCAGCTCTAATAATCTTTCCATTCGTTTTTAATGAGAGCACCGTGCGGCCTCTGCGCTGCCTCCCAGCAGCAGGGTCAAGCCTCTGCCCACGAGCTCCAGCTCCCTGTAACACCAATGCTCTTGGTTGTTGCCTCTCCTAGCTGCTCACTTTTAGACATCTGAGATCTGATTTTCCACTGGCTGGAGCATCACATTGCCAGGCACACAGGTGCAGGATGACAGCCCTGCTGCGTCACAGCATCTTCTGCTCACAGGGCAGAGAGGGAAATAAATGCATGGGCTGAAAGGAGAGAGGGTTTCTAAAGTTCAGAGGCAGAGCTGTAACTCCTCTTCCCCTTGTTTATCAGAGGAGTAGGATAACCCATTTCACATAACCCTGGGGATGGCCCAAGCCTTTTCCACCTCACAAGAGGCAGGATCCATCCCCTGTCCCCATTCTCCCTGGGGATTCAACTGCAGGTTGAGTTGGGGGAGTTCAGGCTAAGGCATGATGGAACACGCATACAGACTGCAGAAGAGCTGACAGTCTCTGAGGCCAAGCCCCATTTCTTCAGATTAAACCAAACACGCTCTCCTTGAGTGCATTCCTCTTGAGACACCACAAGAAATGGGGACAAACATTATGAAACCAAGTTTATTAAAACTTTCTACAAGTCAGACTTTATCATCCAGGTTTCCACAGACATATACATATGTACAAATTGGACATAGTGTTTTTAGCTTTTCTGGCAGAATTTTCTACCAATATATACAAATGTACTGTTTTTCATAGAAGGGTTAAACTGTATCACAGATACAAATGTCAAGCAATCATGAGAGGTTTAGTGCAACGGAGAGCTGGAGCGCTCTGCTCTTAATGCTCATGATTCTGTCAAGTTAGTATTGCCAACATTAATTCACATTAAATTGCTCTTCAACACCTCTTATTAGGACAAAGTACAACAAAACAAGAAAACAAAACCCCAAACAGTAAGGTATGTACAAAGTACACAGTCCATGAGGTATACATGGTATTCTCGCAATGCATGGTGGGACTGCAGCTTGCCAGGGTTAAGCCTTAAAACGACTTCACTAGAACTGGGCGGTGTTGGGAACACGCATCACCCACCTCACAGCCATTTCAGAAGCCGCACTCTTGCCTAAGGTGAATGGACATCTCTGCGTAAACCACTGGAACCATGTGAAACAAAGCAAAAATTTTAGGCAGGACTAAGCTTTACTTACCCCCAACCCAGGAAGCTAATGATTTAGATATATTCATTATCCACACATATTGGAAAGACTATAAATAATCATGCAAAACAAAAACAACAAAAAAAAAGTGGTGGGGGCTGGAGGCAAACAGCATACCTGAATAATCAACTAGGGGTGTGAGGAGATTTTACTCTTAAGACTAACTTTTTGGAGGGTAGAGAGGTAAAGAGAAGGTGATGTGATATTTCTAAGAGTTGAGCCATTTGGAAAACATAGCCGTGTTTACAGGTACTGTACAAGACACCCCTGAGCCCTTTCCAGGGGAAGGCGCCCCAGCCGATAGTGTTACGGTTTGGTAAACGGATTCATTTTGGCACTCGCAGCTAACGAGACCTGCTACTTGACAAGCTTGCTGAGGGCATAAAGTTATATAGGCTACACCGTGGTAACATGAGGCTTAAGTCTATTTAAAATGCTTTCCCGGTCAGCAAATGGAATTGGAGGGGATCTGGCTGGGAGATCCACTGGTATCTGCTTCAGAAAGAGCCACAGCAGTGATTTGTCTTACAGGTGGATCTAGGAGCTTCACGCCTCTGAAAGCAGGATCAGCTGGAGGAGCAGCAGGGAGCAGAGAGCTGGCCATGGCAGGCAAAGACCTCCCTCTCTCATTAATGTGTGCTTACAGTCAGAGAGCTGCTTTGTGAGCTGGCTGCTGGAGCATGCAGAGTCGATTCCCCTTTTAACCTTTTCTGTCAGATTTGTTTAGGTAGAGGCGCACCTCGTGCCCCTCTGCCCCCACACATCGTGGCCAGGGCTCCACACCTCTGCAGCTGCTGCAGGAAAGCTGAAGGAGCTGCCTTTCCATCCCACACCTTGCCAGACATAGGACTCTGCAGCCAAGATCCTACCAGTTACACCAGAGGAGATGTAGGGGGCAGAAGAGCCAGACAGTTCTCACAAAGCTACACAGGTCCTCTGGGGATGGTGGGACTGACCAGCAGAGCAAGAGGATGGAACTTTGAGTACACTTAGGGAGAGAGTAGAGATCTCCAGGTTGGCATTCATTTAGACAAGGTCACTTTTCTGACCATACTGGCACTTTAAGATGCTGTTGAGTTTGCAGACATGGAAAAATGAAACCCTAGGAAGATGCCGGAGGTAAGAACCGATGAGGTTTTTGAGATTTTGGGGTTAGCAGAAGAAGGAACTAATATCATCACTGTCTCCGTGATATTCTGGGACAATCTGATCCGAAGTTCCCGTCTCGTGGTCTGTATATCCAGGCTCCAAGACTGCCTCAAACCAAGGGTGAAGCAAGATCTCTGGAGCAGTGAGTCTTTCAGAAGGCTCCCGCCGCAGGAGGCTGCGGATGAGGCAGCGGGCTTTGGGGGAGACGTGGTCAGGAATACAGAACTGTCCACGCCGGATTTTGGAAAACAGAGTGCTAGGGTCCGAGTCATGGAAGGGATAGCGTCCCACCAGCAGAGTATAGAGCATCACTCCCAAACTCCACACATCAGCCGATTTTCCAGAGTAAGTCCCCGTTGTGTTTAGGATCTCAGGACTGACATACGCTGGGCAGCCGTGCTTGTCTGAGAGTGCATCGTCTTCACCTTTGATAATGTGTGTGTCTTCCAGGCTCTCCAGACGCAGCTGAGTCCTAGGGAGGGCAGGAGAGGAAGCCACAGGTGAGAAACAGCAACACGCAGCCATGACCAAGCACAGCAAGCCCCTGCCATGGCTCCATTCTCTCTTGCATTGGCACTGAGAAAGGAACCACTTCTTGTAGCAGAGAAGTTGCCCAAACTCCTGGCCATGTGTAATGGAAGTGCTGCTGTGTGCATCAAGCCAGTATTCAGTGACACTCACTTTTTTTACTAACTGGGGATTTTAACAGAGGGCTCTTGAGGAACACCAAGTCACCTTCTACCCACACAGGTTGCAGCACCACTGCAGGGGGCTAATTGGTGACATGGCATCACACAGCCACTACATGCCGTTCAGGCTTTGAGCAAACAGCATCCAGCTGTGCAGTTCCACAAACCACAAAGCCCAGCTCCTCTCTGCACTGGTGAGGATCATTGCCTCTCCTGAGCTTTTAATTTTTTTTTTTCATTTTAGTTTGCAGTTTGTTATTTTTGCCTTTCTGAAGTGTATCACCACACCCACCATCTCCTAGGTGGGGATGGGTCCACCCCAGCCTCCTATTTTGGAGGGTAAGGGGAGCTCCCATCAGCAGGGAAGCCATCAGCCAGCCCTGGAAGGGCTCTGCACTGCCTGGCAGCCTGCTGGGGTGTAGATATGTTGGCTGCAGCCTGTCCTCAGCCTGACCTCGGCAAATACCCATTGGTTCTGCAAACGGAAAATATGACTCAACGAGAACCGTGGGCCCGGGATTGGCTGCGGGAGCCCTGAAACTGCACCTGTGCGAGAGCCCGCGTCGCCTGCCATTGCTTAACCCTCTTCTTGCCAAATGTGATGCACATGACATCGCCTGTGCAACACGCTATTTCCAAATGAGCGAGACTGTGTGCAACGTAACATTTCAACAAATGTTTCATCTTATGGGAGGGAAAAGCTGCAACAGCTTCCTTCAAAAGAATAGCTTTCTTTACATGTCAACATATGGCTGTTTCTGTTTCAGAGGGGCAGTGCTGGTTAATTTTCTTATCACATTCATAAAAGGCATCCTGAAGAATCATTAGCCCAGTTTAACAGAACAAACAAAATCCCTTTTCTTCTCCATCAGTAATATCACCTTAAACTTTGATGATATTAAGCACAACTCCATTACAGCTTTTACTTAGTTTTTTAACATTCCTTGGGATAAGCAGCTAGTCAAGAGTCAATTTTGCTGATTAAAAATGTACTTCTGACTCTGCTATGTGCAGTGAAGCACTGCAAGAAGAGCAAACGCTCCCAGGGAATACTGAATTATTTCCCTAATCTAAATTTAACAACTAGATTCTATTATCTCCTGTATGAACCTATGCTTTAGGCTAAGTTTTACTAAAGTGATTTTCTTTGAGGTAGGATTCCCAAAGCATTATTTAACCATGTCCCACATTCCGTCCTGTGTGTGCCCACATCCATGGGCACGGGAGCATGGAAAGCATGGCAGTGGAACAGGGGTAAAAGCCTCGAAGGACACAGCAGCATCACCCTGATCAGCAGAGTGGCTCAGCACGGAGACCCTTCCCAAGCACTGTGGCTCCACCGTGGGTCACAAGGCAATTCTCCGGAGGAGGGACCAGAGCTCCAGCTCCTCACACCTCCTGCTCCCCCAGCCCGGCTGCTTCCTCTCCCCGGCACAACACCTCAGCATCGCCCCTCTCCCTCTCTGCCTTTTATTCATTTGACACTGAATGAGTGGCACACATGACATCTTCTGGCGCTAACGAGCATCCGAACTCTCATCCTTTTGTCTGCCAGCGGGTTTCACTGAACTTCTGCTGAATGAGAGGAAGCTCCCGGCGAGCTTCTTCCCTTTCATCAGTCAAGATCTAACTAAGAGGGAGTGCACACCGTTTAGATCCGTGACCTACTACACCACACGTGATGGGGACCTACACGGATTGCTCGCAGGTGATGCCCAGCTGACAGGGCTGTTTCCACTCCCTGGGACGCTTTGTGTGTCTCTGGATGTGGCATTCCTCCCGCCCCACTCACCCCAGGGCTGGCTGCTGACAGCCACTTACCTTTCTTCATTAGAGAAGACAAATTTCCTGAGCTTGAGGTCACCAAGTACGATGGCTGACTGGTGGCAGTGAGCTACAGCGGAGACAATCTGCTTGAACAGCCGGGCAGCCTCCTCTTCCCGCAGCCTCTTGCAGCTCCTCACGTAGGAGTGCATGTCCCCAAAGTCCTTTTCAAAGAACACATAGGCCTTGGTGTCCCCGAGAATGACTTCGACAACCCCGGTGATGTTTCTGTGTGACGGCAGCTGAATGTAAGGTCGGATCTTGTCCTGGTAGTGTTTGAGGGGAAACACCTGTATAGAGGAAATTAAACCCAAATTCATTCTCAAGGGCGTTGAAAGCTGCAGCTCGCGTAGCAACTCTCCCCAAACAATGACGAGGGAGCTGGAGGGGAGCCAGGGCTAGGCAGGACCGGCAGAAGCGGCTACCGGGACCCTTCCTGTTCGTTTTATATTGCAAGGTTGGGGGGGGAAACTAAAACAAACCACCATTCGCACAGCCTTGGGGGTAAGGCGCTCCAAGGTAAGCCGGAGTCCCAGCTCACTCTCAGCGTGTGCAAACCCCGCCGGGGGCTGGCCGGGCGTTCCCAGCCGAGGAGCAGCGGGAGGATGTTCGGCAGGGCTGTCCCCGGCCGGGCGCCCGGACGCGCCGGCAGGACCCGCTCCCACCCGCTCCGCTCCCGCTCACCTTGCAGCGCAGCTCCCGGCCCGAGCTGACGCTCAGCGCCCTGGACACCTGCTCCCGCTCGGCCA
>VZTN01005252.1:3480-44913 GCA_013400515.1 Erpornis zantholeuca | reverse complement strand
CGCTCCGCCCGCCGCTCTCCGATCCCCGGCCCTGTCGGGCAGCCGGGCGGGGCGGGGGGGAGCCGCCGGGGTACTCGCTGGGGCCGGGCGTGGCGGCGGAGACCCCCTTCGACAGTAAATAATTGTGGCGAGAAAACGAAGCCACCTTCCTTTTCACGATCTTCTCGTCCATACAATTGCAGGCTCCCAGCCCCAGTTCTTCCTTTTCACTAATCACTAAATAACCATCCCTGAGCCCAAGGTTTGCATCACGACGCGGTTGTGTGAGCATAAGCGTTTGCTCGTAAGCGTAGACGTAACGTGCACCATGAGAAATACTTGGCACTGGGTGTTTCCCCTGTTACAACTATCTGCTGTCCGAAAAAGGAATAGCTTGGAGAGTCAGGCAGCAGCCAGCAGTTAAAGTGACCTGTGAGGAGCAAACTGAGAGGAGCACCACAAGGCTCAGAAGTGTGGGTTTAAAGTGGTAAATAGAATTGCAGACGGGACTTGCAGTAAATGGAAGAAAAAAATGAGACAAAACCAGACAACAAATCATCCCTGCAAAAGAAGCACACAGCTGTCGTTTTGACAAGAGTGCTTCAGAAGGAAACTCTCCAATTTTCTGTTTACATATATGCAAATTTTCCGTAATTCAGTGCTGAGGCTTCCCTAATATTAACACGGGAACCCTGTGTTTGTTATACAGTCAGATCAATTCCTATTCAGTTTTGGTTTCCCCAACCCAGGTCTGTACAAGCAGCAGAGAGGGCCGAGGACAGCCCTCCCCCGCCAGCTCTGAAGCCCATGATGCCACGCATGCAGGTATTTGCTCAGATTCCTGATAGATAACTGCACAGCAAACCCGTGCATGCCTTCAGCTACTTCTAGTGTATTTTAAGAAACACATGAAACTCTTGTGCGGGATGACTCACAGCATAGCAGTCCCATTAATGCATTTAAACATAAAACGCATATGCCATAAAGGGATATCCCAGGGCCTGCATTTCTTTCTTTCTTTTTTTTTTTTCCTCAGAAATACAATTCTGTTAATGCCTCCAGATTGTTTCTGAGTGATTCACCACAAGTCTCAAAGCACACTGTTTTATTTGGTTCCTCTTATAGGTAAAACACACGCAAGTATCCATCAGACCTTTTGTTTTACTTTTCCCTTCCTGGAAGTTTAATGATTGGAATGCTGCTGCTGGGGGAATTTAGCTGGTAGGATGTTGCATGTGTGGGCTGCTTCCTACATCTGAGATAGCACAAGGGGTGTGTGTGTGGGGGGGGGTGTCAGTACCTTTGGGGACAGGGGAAGAAGGGCGCAGAGACAACAGAATAGCAATGGACCTGCATAAAGGTACTCATGAGCATTATTAGTGTGTACTAATGTACCCTGTAGCTCTCTCAGAACTGAGATGCAGTGTGAGCAGGAATGAAGGTGTCAGCGTCCTCACCCTCCCGAAGATCCCCCCCTCTCAGCTCCTGTGTCAGACCACTGTCCCTGCTGAGGAGAAGAGCCATACTGAGGATCTATTGCACACATTGTTAAAAGCTGTGTCCTGCATCTGCCCAGCCTCCCATGCATTTAAAACCTCTTAGGTCCATGCCATGGGGACACAGTGGCACCTGAGCAGAGTGCTTGGTTCAAGCTACTGGCAGCCAAATGGGGGATGGCACCCCCTGGTCCTGAAGAAGGGAAAAAAGCACCTCTTGTTATTCTGGCTCCCCAAAAAACATCTGGCATGTGAGAGGAGAGGAGAGCAGAGGTACAGCATTGGGGTACAGCATTGTACCCCACAGTCCTGCCACATTCTCCTGGTGCCTGGGCAGGCTTTTCTCACAGGGATTCCAGCAATTTTATGCTCTGTATGGGGGTCCCTGCTAACCGGAGCACAGAAACTGGGCATGCAGTCCCCAAAGGCCAGGAAAAGGTAACCCCTGGAGCATTTATCCCAGAAGTGCTAATGGGTGCCCTCTTCTATTTGATTGTATAGACTAAACTACAGTTGTCTGTCTACTGTGACTGAGACAAACCAAAGCTTAAATCTCCCAGGTCTTTGAAAAATGGTGCAGTTCTTGACAGCAGTTCTTTGCTGCTTTTTTAAAATGCCTGGCATTCTGTCAGGTACTCAAAGCATTAATGTCATGACTAAACATACAGTAACAATTACTACGCAAGTTAGTCTTATGTTTTGGGTACAGAGCATAAGAAAAGGTCCACACCCAGACTCCCCTTCATCCCCACCAAATTCATTTCAAGATGCAGAGCAGAGAAGTAATTCCCACTTTGGCTTTTCTGCTTTTTAGTTTTGGCCAATCCCCAAAATGCCAAAAAAAAAAAAAAAAAAAAGAAAGGATGCCAAGGATGGTGTCTGATGACCTGCATGGCATGCTCTTTCTCAAAGCGCTGAAACCTGTCCTCCTTGCCCATCTCTGCCAGTGCTTGCATGCAAGCCTGGTTTGGTTAGGAACCATTAATGAGAACAGGGGGAATTCCAGGAAGAAGTTTGTGAAGAACTCTTACAACATTTCAGTATTGGAAGATTTTTGCAGAATATGGGGCTACCACACTTGCCATAGCAGCCTTGTGTTTGTTGCAGGTCATGCCAGTGGTTTTTAAGAATCCAGACTTATCTTCTGCATTAGTCTCCTCTGGAAATCTAAAGCCATCTTTTGGAGTCTTCCTTCTATTCCCTGCACAAGCCTTCATCATTCCATCTCCCCCTTCCCCAAAAAAGACTTTTCAGGGTCCATCTGTTTATCATACATGATGGAATACTGTCATGGCAATTCCCAGTTGTGCCTGTGGTGAATTTGAGCCTGAATGGCTTTACAGCCCTTCAAAATGAACCAGGGCAGGGTTACGTATCTCCAGTGGACAGCACTGAAAATCACTGTGGAGCACAGATCAGTGCACAACTACAGATCTAATGCTGGGATAAAACATTGACTCTGTGGATGAGTCCTGCTATCCAAGTGCCAGAAAAAATAAACTGCTGTGAGCCAGCAGAATACAAGGAACCATCACTCAGCCCTGATGTTCCAAAGGGACTTGGTACCTGTGAAGTGGGCAGGGATGACCTTTGGAAGTACAGTTCAGTAGTCTTCGTGCTTGGCAAAGGACAACACTGTGCAACAGGCACCTTCCCTACTACCAAAGTCTGAGGAGCTTTCAGTCAAAGGACATTGCAAAATCATTACAAAAGCAGATCCTGCCTTGGAAAAGGCCAGTCAAAGCAAGCAGGATTGCTCGCTCTCTCCCCACTTCCTGGAGTCCAAGCTGCTAGGCTAGGATCTGGGACTGCAGCAGAAAAAAGAGCCTGTGGGATGTGTATCACAGAATGGGCACATCCTAGCAAAGGGAAGGGTCTTGTTCAGCACGGGTTTGCCAGAACCGTGGCAAGGTGAATATTGCTCTTCATGTTTTTTCTCTCTTTTTTGAAACAGACAAGCAGCTCAGTGCATCTGTGAGATGAAGACTGAAGAATCCAGAATTCCTGGTGTTCAGGCACTGACTGTCCCTTTCCTGTTATTTAAGGGAATTTTTGTTGCATGGTTTTGAAGCATCTACCTGTCTCACCCTCAGCCAGTGCTTACACTCACCTGAGCAGCTGCTTTTCCTTAGATGCTCACAAAATTATCTCTCTTGCTCCAGTTCTCTGACCCTTTATCTCTATAACTAGAGCAGCCAGAGGCAATGAGAATTGTGTAACCATCTCCCCACTTCCCAAGTGCTTGGGACAGGTCTGGTAACTTTGATAGTATGTCTCATGAGACAAACAGAATAAATCTCTATTAGATTAGGGCACTTATAAATAAACTGGCTGCTTGCTACAGGAAAAAAGAAAAAGTCTTTATTTTAGTTACCGGATGAGAGAGGCAAGGCACACAAATATTTTTGGCTAATATTGAACTATCAGGCAATTTATGAAAAATAAATATCTTTATTTTACAAGTTATCTCAAGCCATGTGATGAAACTTAAAGTACTGCTAGACTGAAAGCCAGCAATTTAAAACCAGCATGTCATCTATAATCTACTGGTGTACAGAACTACTGTGCACAGATGGGGCTCAAAAAGTAGTCATATGGCCAGGTGATAAAGAACTAAAAGTAATGTTTTTTATAGCAGAACGGCATCTGTGATAACCCACAGCCATCCTCAGACACTGTGGAACTTGGCGGCAGATTCACTGCTGAGATATAAAACACATGACAAGCACGTAGTGACATCAAAAGGAGTGCAATGTAATGGTGTTCAGATGTCTCCCCTCAAGCCCACACAAAAGCTGCTCTGAGGGCTGCTGAAGCTTGGAACTCTCAACTACTCCCTTTTGATAAGCCTGTTGTTATCAAATGCAAGGAGTCTTATGAGCGGCACCTCCTGACTTTGTTCCTCTGTGGACTAAAGAGCATGAAGGCTTCTCCTGTTGCCGGAAAGACGTGTGAAGGTTCAGGTTTTAAACCTCAAATCCTGTTTTTACTTCAGAAGTTGATTGCACAAGCGGACAGTGAATGAGTGTCTCCGTTTCCCTTGCGGTCAGAGAAGATCCTATTCATACTGAGTTTACAAGCAAACACTTCCTTTGGTAAGCTTCCCATGCAATTCAATTCATGTGCGTGCTTTCAGGCTCTTCTTTGGGTCTGGACTAATATCAGAACAAGCAAGAGAGGCAGGCTCTCTTCTCAGCCCACCACAGTCTTTCTGCAGTGCTTTGAAATGATGAAACACACTGTGTTTTCTGCACACGGCTGCAGTCCTGTCAAGTCACTGAGATTATTCATGCATCAAGAGGCTAAGCACATACATGGGTATCTACTGGATGATGTACAGCCATCCCAGAATTTTACTTGCTTAACAATCAATCTAATGTTTTTGCTCCTTATAGTTACTGGCTGGGAGCCTAGAATCTGCTGGCACCTACACACAGGATTCTCCTCTGAGCATTCTGTGACTATGTCAGGTGTTTGAAATATTATGTATTAACAGTAAGTACTTTATGACCAGCAAATAAAATATTATTTATGGAAGACTTGGAATTTGCAGTCAGTACTAGTCTGTACCTCTAGTGCGGAATCATCATCTTAAGGCTCTGGCTGTGAAGACCTGTCCTTGGGATGTTCTAGCATTTTTCACTCCAGGAAACCCTTTTCTAAGTGCATCTTCTTCACTGTATAACACAGCAGTATCTATTTTGCAGATGTTTAGTTAATGGACACAGCAGGATCCATACATGTGGATTTTTAGGGAAGGTAAAGACTAAGATTCACTTCAAATGGTAGTGAAACTCTATTAAGTTGCACAGTGAATTCTAAGCTAGTTCTGGCCACTAGAGCTATTATTGAGAAAAACGTCATGAGGTACTTGTGACCACAGGCAGGTAAGACCTTTGTCATCAGCCACTCATGAGGAAACATGAGTATCCAAGAGGACATTGTCTAAAATAAGGCAGTGTGTTGGCCTTGGCTGTTGAGTCATCAGTATCACTTCCTGCAGCCCCTGCTTTTGCTCTGGGTATTTCTCAAGGGAGCACTGACTTAGTCTTTTTGATTCTTCTAGAATGAATAAGATCACAGCTCCAAAGCAATAATGATAAATATGTCCTTGATTCAGAGGAATGTGCACTTCTTTTAGCACGAGTGTGCTAAATCTTCCATGAGATGCCTGCCTGATTAGTTTTATCTTTATTCATCATGGCTTCACTGATTTGAAAACTTCAGAGTCTCTAGTTGTAAAATGGAGAATTCACAGGAAGAATCTGTTCAAGTGAGAGAGCGAGCTGTGTCGATGGCTCATGCCTCAGGATACCACTGAAAGCTGTGGTACGTGGATCTCTCTTGCCTTTTCTTTAATTCAGTACATGGCTAGGTATTTCTTTAATCACTCAAAATACTATGTGGGACTTCTTTAACAGAGACAGATTCTCACCAGTTTTCAGTGGCAGGTCCTTCTCAGCTACACTGAGGCTTGCTGCATTTGTAAAGCACACATTATGGAAAAAGAAAAAAAAAACCTGACCTCTGAATTTCTTTTTTTAAATACCATTGCAAAATTTCTGACGTCAGACAATGAGACACAAATTACCCTGTGAACTGTTAACATATGCCTGTTTACATACGATATCTTATAGCCAAAGCAGATTAAGATTTGAAGGTTTAACTGCTGTTGAGTTTCCACTTCTGTGAATCATACAGATCATACAGCTTATTCATCACAGGCACTTATTTTTATTCTTTAACTCTTTCAAGCTACTTCTCTCCAGAGTGGCGTTTAGGGGGAACATGGGATGCATGGGAACGGAGAGATCACAACTGCATAACAAACCCCAACTTTGCAAATGAACCAGCAAGGAGCTGCCATTGACTACAGCCACCCCAGTGAATCAGTAGTGGTTTGTAACTTGTACCAGGTGAGCTGACAGGCACAGAAGCCTTCCCCAGTTGCCAAGGTTAGTCTGTCCTTCCACCTAGTTAAGTGCCAGCTGCAATGGATGCCAATGGCCAACCCTGCAATCTTCCAGTTTAAGGAGGAAAATTACTTTTAAGAACTAACAAGAGAGAACCAGCCATGAAAAAATCAACAGGATGGCTCATGTTCCAGGTTCAAAGAAAAAACTCATTCATCATACTAGGATTCTTTGGATGCTATGTTAGAGTTTAAATTCAGAAATGCCAAACGTTTTGGTGAGAACTTCACTGATTTCAGTAAACATAGGCAGTTCATTCTAGCACTTGAATCAATATGGTGCATCACTGATTCTAATAGGACTCAAGTACTCTCACCAGCAACCCTGACACAAGTGAATGAGTGTCTGTCTTTTTCAGGATAAGATGGCCATATTTGAAAAGAGAAATCTCAGCTGATAAAGGAAAGAAATCTACCTCTATTTAAATACACATGCCTCTTCAGCTCAGATGTAATTGTTATTAAAGCTAGGCAGGTGAGTGCTGCCAAAAATCAGTTCATTTCTTTCAGATGAAAGCAAGAAGAATTTCAGAACTTAGGCTGCACTTCACTTGCTGTTCAGGTTCTCTGATTCCCTGACACTGTCTGGCTCAGGCTAGCAAAGGAGAGAAGGAAGATGATGTATTTTGAAGCAGGAATACAAACATCCAAAAATACCTTTCCTCTTCGAGTGGCAGTAAGTGACTGACTATTTGTTCTTTTCATTTAAAGTGTTGCTTCAGATTTGTTTGAGTTTTTTTTTCTCCCAGCTGCATCATCTTAAGCAGGCAATTCACCGTATTACCTGTGGATTAGCTAACACAGGCTGAGTGCAGCACTGTGATGGGTCAAGCCTCTCTTTTTCATGTAGGACGAGGTGTAACCAAGACAGCAATCTCCCTCACATTACTCACGGGAACATGAGGGCAACAAACCGTATCAGGAACTGCAGCAATCCAAGCCTATACTGGTACCAATGCCACAGGTAGTAAACCAAACCTGCTGCCACCAGTTTGTTGGGAGGAATTAAACTGAGTATAATTTACCATGTATAATGTTATGTGTTATTGGAAGGCACACTCAAGCAACCCAGACACCTACACAAACTAAATTTGAGGTGCAACACTTGTGGCCATGGAAAATGTATGTTCATCTTTGCATCTGAAGACTGGGGAGGCTGGTTATCACTAGGGATTGAATTAGATCCAAGAGGACAATGTTAATGCACCTCTGCCAGAAGCTGCAGAGCTTGTTTAACCGATGCCAGTTTCTCTTTCTGACTGTTCTCCTTAGAAATGGTTTGAGAATAAATTTAACTACAAACTTAAAGATGAAACAAAAAGGACATTCCCACCCACCCCCCCTTTTTTATTTTGGAAAAAAGCTATTGTTAACATCCTCCCTTGTGGCATTTAACTGAAAATTGGTGACCCAACCTCAACCCCACAGTGACCTGAGCTGTCTTAAAAGGGACCTGATTTTACACATAAAAAACCAAACAAGTACATACTGCTCAACCACCCCCCAGTCTCTTTCAGCTATTTCAGCTGGGCTTCCATGGCAGAAGCACCCACGCTCACTGCCGAGTTGTGAAAAGATGGGCCTCGGGGGTTAGTCCTCATAATGAAAATTACCCAGCCAATTCCCATGAAGTGTTTTGAACACAAACTTGTTCAGTTTGCCCAGTACAAGTAATAATGGTTCAGTTCTCTTTTTCAGCTATGAAATCAGCTTGCAGATTAATATTCTTCAATTACAAAATAACAATTTTCAGCTTGAAGTGGTTTGTACTCTTAGGTGCAATTGGTTAATAATGGTCTATGAAAGGAGAGCTGTTAGCAAACAGTAACCCAGAGTGAAAACCTTAGCATATGGGTACCTCAGCTACATTTTACATGAAATGTCAGATTGTAAATTCAGAAAAATTACACAGGAAAATACCATCTAGCCCACTAAGGATCCCAAAGCTCAAAGAAGCCTGTATTTTCTGCCTACAATGCCAAGAGATAATTGCCATCTGACTGCCAAGGCAGCTCCTTTTTACCTATGCCTATTTCTAACTCATGTCTATAATGCCTTATCTGTTAGATGTGTTCAGATCAATTTAGGCCATAGTGTCACAAAGTTTTAAGTTCTTTTCTGGATCTGTGCCCAAAAGCATAGATATAGAAACTTATATAAAATGAGATTAACTGCTTTTCAATCCAAGGCATATGGTTACAATATATTTGTACTATCTATAATTTAGTTATTGGAATACCTCTGTAAATAATTGTAGTCTTCTAGCCTACAATATTAAGGTGTAGGGACTCCCAAATGCAAAAAGCCTGAATTAAATGCTTCTGAATTTCAAATGAAAAGCCTAGGTTAAGGCAGAGAGTTCAAAAATTTTATGAACAAGGCCAATAGCCTCGAAGCTGAGTGGATGTTTTCTGTGTCCACAAACAAGGTATAAGTGTGCAACATTTTCTGAAAATTCATCTCTGAGGTTTGTGTTACAACATGGGCATAGTCCCAAGCACTGAAAATCCTTGGTCACAATGCCCTACTCCAAGTATTTCCAGTAGTTACAGAGACAATAACAGAACTATCTGCAATAGAGAGCAAAGCACTCACTATTACTTGCTGGCAGATCTGCATCTCTAATACTGTGAATAAACTAGCACACTGACAAGGAAGTTTAAATGCTTTATTTACCAAATGCAAGCTTTTAGAAATTCAGGAAGGTAGAAAAAATTCAAACAAGTTAAACTGGAATTCCTTATATTCCTGAGTTCAAAAAATGTTTTCAATTACAGCAGAGACCTACAACTTTGCCTATAAATGTAACATTTAACAATGATTTACCTATAAATGAAACACTTAACAAATAACAATCAGTTATACAACCTACGTAGAATCAGCAACTTATCTCACAAGACCTCTAATTACAAATTTTCTTTGTGGCAGTAGCATATCCAGCTCACATATCCAGTGTTGACCAGCTTTGTTTATTCTGACTGTCAATCACTCTTTTAAGTGCTTCATCTGGCACAAGATCTGATCCTTTTACATCGACATGGCTACAGCCCATTTTAGGGCATCTGTTAAAAAGAAAAGAGAGACTCCATTAAATTGGAAGAATTGTATTTGTCAGATATAGGCTTTTGCATAACATCTTCTAGGTTATTTTTTTTAATCTGGGATTCACTCTCTCTGTCAGTTCCTTGTTATCTCTTGTCCTGCTCACCAGTTCTATGTGGGAAAAAATAAATCTATCTCAACTGGTGGGAATCATCAGCTGAAGGAAGGAAAGAAGGAGCACAGTGAGAGATGGAACCTCTCACCTGTAGATCACTTTCTTGCTTCATGCACACAAGCTGCCTGCATCAGCAATGATATCAGCACTGCATGGACACCTTTCTGTATTGCTTTCTCTCTTTGCAGTCCACTACAAACTGCAGGTAAATACCTCTTCCCCTACTAATCTGCAGCGAAGTATAATCTTCACTGGCAGATAAAAAAGGAAATTGTTTTCTAGGGAAACAGATAAAAGGGAGTAAGTCTTGCAACAACTGACTGGTGAATCAGTGGACTATCTAGTTGGTGTAAAAATCAACCTGACCTTTTATGAGCTGTGAAAGCTCAGAAAGGAGAAATGGGGTCAAATTAGCAGCCTCTCGATCATAATCAATTACAAAATGTCTTACAACTACTTGAAAAAGCCAGATAAAGACAGAAGGGTGAAAGATATTCAGGGACCAAAGGTCATTTTCCTTTGGCAGTGGTCCAAATACACACAGGTGGTACCTACAGTCAGAATAACACTTTTCCTGAATTTTTCCACTCTTAGGAGTAACTTTTTTCTGAGGTGCTGAACTTATTTACACTCAGTACTCATAACTTTTACTCCAGATTTGTCCACAGTTTACTGTGCTTGTCATAGATCAGTCATTTAATTGCTCTGTGCCTCAGTTTTCCACTTATCACCTTAATACAGCAACAGCTTGCCAGATTAATGAATAACAAGTGCTCAGAAAGCTTCCCACATTTCCTGTAAGCATGAAGCATTAGTATGTCCTTCCAGGCAGTGGAAAATACTGAGCAAACCAAGAGACGTAAGAGTTGCCTCAAGGAGTGTGTGACAAGTCTATCAGCGCAGGGCTGTGTGTACGTCGGCTGAAGGGCTGGCAGGCCCAGGGCACTGAAGGGATCCCGTGGATTCAAACTGGGAAGTGCTTGTGAGGAAACAGCCACTCCAGAGTGAGCAACAAGTCTGATTCCACAGTCAGGATATGGAGGATCCTGTAGCCACACCCTGCTCTGCCAGGACACCTGCTCCCACAGGAATATCCCTGGCAGGAGCACAGCCCAGCAGCAACGCCATGAGAATGGGATGCTCAAATGGGGAACTTGTTGCAACAGCTGGCCTGTCTTTCCAGCACAGCAGATGATGTTTTTTCAAAAGTAACTGCATTTTCATGAGAAATTTTAAAATTACGGTAGGTTGGTTAGACTGTGCAGAGAAAATCAGGAGTCCTTCTTAATTTACTTACAGTGAAGCTGTGGCATTGCTGTGTGTGCTTTTCTAGCACACTGGAATAACTGCTCTAAAAATTGTAAGGCTGCAAGCTAAAAGCTCAATATTAATAAGTGCCAGTGTTCAGACTGCACAAATAACTTCATTTTGGGTATAAGGTAGCTTTTAAAGCTAGGTCTTGATATGATATTTTTAACTCCAGAGTTTCTCTAGTCTTCCACATCTTAAAAGGTAAAATAAAATTCAGTCATGTGACACAATTTGTTTTTAATCAGTGCTGAAACTTTTGATCCACTACAACAATTTCTCCCAAACTGACATTCTTCTGATGGATTTAACAATACATAGAAATATTTAGATATGAACTTCCTAAATTCAGTTCCGTATCAGAGAAGGTATGCTTGTCATGGCTTTGGGCTGTTGAGCACATGCCTCTTCCTATCCTCCAGAATACTCACTTTCCTCCAACCTGAGAGCTATTTCCCAACTCCTGTTCATTTTTCCAGCCAAGTTTCTGTCCCTCCATGTTGCTGGTTTTGTTGTTATTCCCAGGATATTGCACCCATTCCACATTTTTCCCAAGACTTCAAAACACAAGTAAAGTACTTCCATCTTATTCTTCAAGCTGTCTTGACACTGAGGTAGTGGCTGGGTATCCCAGCTGATGCTTGGTTTTATAGCAGTGCTTTCCAGTAGCAGGGAAGGAGCATGGAATAAAAACTCCTGCTCCACCTTTGTAACCCCCAAGGAGGACTCTGTAAAGCCTAAGAGAAATGCCAGAGCAACAGATGGAGGAAATAAGCTGCCTGTGGCATTATCTTTAGGGAAATCAGGTTGCTGGTCCCTGACAGACCTTCCTAAGCAAACTGCACATTTATTAAGTCCACAACTGATAAGTTTCCATGAAGTCATCAGCCCCAGAGCATGAGGCTCTAGCATAAATGGTGTAAAAACAAATGTGAAATCAATGATGAAATGATACGTCCTCTTAACTTGCTCTAAAAAGTGTTAGTGTTCAAGACTCTTTTCTTTTTCTTCTTTTTTTTTTTCTTAAAGTCATTCTCATTTTCAAATTTACTGTGGAGAAATTGAGGTTTAAAAATTCAACTGTTACATCTTTTCATTCAAAAAAATACATCCCATGTGGAAAAGTGACAGACTGCTTTGGTATAAGGAAAGAATTATTTAACTGCACCATAGTAGGAACTGCACTGCACTATCTGATCACATTCCTAAATTCTGTTCTATCTAAAATGTTGTGCTTTAATATTTCTCACTTTAACACTCAGTTGTCTTAATGTTTTTCAGCTGTAGTGGAATATAACTGCAAAAGGTGCACGGAGGAATTTTTTTCTTTTTTTTCGTTAACTTCAAGGCTTGCTACATAAGCAGTAGGAATAAAATCAGCAACTAAATTTTAGGAAACTGAAGTCTCTCTTTGTTGATCATGACTATATGAAATCTCCGTACTTCTGTTGTGCAGCTACAAGTAGCTGTAACTTCCCCACACAATTCCTGAATATTTCCTTACACACTGTTTTCATTAAAAAGAAAAGCTCCTTCACGTGTCTAGTACTAATGAGGAGACTGTGACTTGGGCAGACGCTGAGGTTTTACTTCCTACAGCCTTGCCAATCCAAATACATTTCCTAGAACAAGTGGAGTGAAATTCCACTTACACAGCAAAGCAAATAGCTTTTCCATGCATTCTTTCTCACTTACCGAACATTTTTCTTTTTCTGTTTTTGAGTCTGGATCATTTCTAGAATGGCATCTTCTTCATAACTATGTCCACAGACTTTGTTTCGCACTGGCCTCTTCATTGTCATCTGTAATCAGTAAGGACTGATTTAAAAGAACTGATAATGCCCATGAAAATGCTTCTTCTGATATTTTATGTGAAACAACAGGAAGTGTGTTTGCCACTCATACATGGCATTCCATGTATGGAATCACAGAATGAGGTCCTGCATGGTAAGCTGCATTCCTACTTACAAGGGGTTTTTTCCCAAGCAATATTGCTCTTCTCTGATAATGCTTAAAATTTATACTATTTTGTTGTTAAATATATTGTTGTTTAACAGGTACTGCAGATTTGTAATCAAAAAACCAATGAAGAATATGAAATAACTATTTCCTTATCAGTTACTGTAGCACTGATACATACCTGGGTAATGGGACAAATAAAGTTCATCTGACTCCGAGTCACAGCTAGATCTTCATCGATTTCTTCAATGGTGTTATTACCATGATCTGATTAATGCACAGTAGAATGGAAAAAAAGAAAAAAAAATTATATTTAACGTAGATTGCCAATACTTAGAATAAGCTAATAAAATCCAACATTCGCAAAGCACTATCTCACAGTGATATCTAAAATGCCACAGCATATTTCTGCACCAGTCCATGAACAAGACTGCAAAAAATACCGTACTATAAAGTCTTTTACAAAATGTGGATTTTTATATCTTAACCACTTTGTGTGTGTGTGTGGCTATAAACAGCCAATGCTAGAAAGAAGGGCTGGGAAGGAGAGCAGGGTGGCCTGAACATATGCAAAACCTTTGGTATTTACTATTCAAGTTCACCAAAACCCAGTAAGACACAGAGGAGTCCCCAAAACCTAACAAAGGATGATGTGGAGCAGATCTGGCAGTCCTACCTTGAGCATCATAAGTGGTCTTGCTGTATAGCCTGTACATACTGTATACACTTCAAAAGGAATTTGTACTGTTTATCATAATGCATCATTTATAAAGTGAGGCTGCTGTATTTTAATAAGACTATAATTAGTGAAAAACAAAAGCCAAAAAGTGTCACGGACAATAGAAATGCTCTTGAAGCAACCTTAAGGAGGAGGGGCAGAATGAAATACTGACAATTCCCAGAAAACACCCAATGCCAGGGAATAAAGGGCACACAAATGAGATAAATCCACCTAGAGCTGGAGGAGGTGCAGGTCCCCACCTCTACCAGAACAAGAAAGCAAGGTATAAGCAACTCTGTGCACCCAGGGGAACACCAGCTAGTGTTCCACACAGAAATTAATTAGCCAGAGTCGAAAGCTGAGACGCAGGAGCAGCTGAGGAAGAGACAAGTATGTATATATGTGTATTTTTTTTTAATATATATATATAGAGAGAGAGAGAGACAGAGAGTGCTAAGTATAGCCTTAATAAAATGCATACATGTTGTTTTATCTTCTAGCTCTGCTCTATTATTGTAAATCTAGGCTTTTAGTTGAATGCTTTTGTTTATCTTTGAATCTTATCTGGTAACAACAGCAAACTTAACACCTGCCATAGTTTTCCATTCCTTTAGGGTAGTTCTGCAATGCCTTTGCAGCAGGGCCCTGGGGTGCAGTCCTCAAGGTGTCCCAAGCAAAGAGAACATTTTTCTCTCTAGCTGCACTCCAAGGGAGGAGTGACAAACGCAAGTGAACACAGAGAGTTTAGAATTAGTTCATTATTTGCCTTCTGCAGCATCTCAGCCTGGTTCCCTGCGCTGCTGTTGCACACTATCAGCCCATCTTTGCATCCCTGGAATTCAGTCTTCCATATCTATTAAGGACCAGTGTTTCCTAACTTTTGGTCAGTCCTGCATGCCTGTGTGATACCATCACCTTCCGGATGATATCAGCAGACATCACCCGTGGAGCAACCAAAACCTCTCACATCCAGCCTAGACTGAGCTCACTGCCCTGTGAGCCAGCACAGCTCTGGCTGGGAGACTCCTGGCATTGATGTTGCAGCCACTGCTCCACCACAGCACCTCTTGGTATGCCAGGCCTATTTTCAGATCCTTCCTTCCTCCTTAACAGAGCTTGCTCTTCTTTCCATTTCAATATTCCAAGCATTCAGGAATGTTTCAGACCCAGGTGCTCTAACACCGGGTATTGGGGTTGGAACTAGATGACCTGTAAGGTCCCTTCCAACCCAAACCATCTTATGATTCTACTCCTGTGAATACCACAGGAATACTCAGGCAATAATCAAGGGTATTTCTGTGTCTGCTACTAAGGTCCCATTCAATCAACAGGGTGTGGATTCTGGGGGAAAAGGAGCTCAAATGTCCAATGTCAATCATAATTTCAAGGCTTTTATCTCCGAGAACATTAACGTAACTTCATCAAATACTGACCACTTAACAAACACAAATCAGAAGGAAAAAGTGGGGACAAGTGTAAATACCAAAACTGCAATGGTATGGACACCAGAAATGCACTTGTATGTGTAAATACCAAAACTGCAATGGTATGGACACCAGAAATGCACTTGTATTAGTCACCAGTTTTCAGAAAAAAACTCTGTCATGTATTATTCTTAGATTGCTCATATATATGGTTTATTCTATCATAAGCACACAGTATTTGAAGAAAGTACAACTTTTGGAGGGAAAAAGGTTTTTTTAATGAAGCTTTTGAAATACAAAGCAATGGGTGAAATCCCACTAAGACAGCAAGGCTAAGCAATATTGGAATTATTGGTAGGTGGCAGCTTTAGCATGGGCTGTTTGATTTAAATATCATAGTGATTTTTTTTTCTATAAGTAATACCAACAAAGAACAAGAGATTGAGAATGTCCTTAAATTTACATATCTGCAAATTCTGACATGCTGCAGCTCTAGTCTTTCCTGTGGAAAACATCACATTTTTCTATGTTGTACTTTGTTTCAACTCATGAACTTGGCATGTAATTCCAGTGTACCAGGGCATAACATCAGTCAATGACATTAGAAAGCATCAGTAATAGCAAGATCTAGGATAGGAGATTCCTTACGAAAGATGACTTTTTAAAAAAAATCAGTATGTAGGTACCAAGGAAGGTGGGTGAAGTTTTAAAATGTGGGGCTTGTGCCTGAGACTTTGCTTCTCAAGCCCAGCACTATGTGTTATGCATGTAAGTGGCTTTTTCTGGAAGCAGCACCTGTGCAGCACCTTCTGACTTTGCTAAAGAGTCACCACTTCCCTCATGACTTTTGTGTATGCTCACTTAGGTACAGACACAAGAATTGAGGAGACTATGGTGAAGCATCCAAGTTCAAAAATATGAGCTCAAGCTTAGGTACTGATGCTTGAGCCACCCCTGAACGCCTCAGGTCTCGAAATTATGTGAGCTAAATTCCAGGCTGGGGTAACTTTTTTCCCATACTGGCCTTGGAGCTGATTTAGATGCCTCATGTTCAATGGTTGAAATGTCATGAGTTGAGACCTACTCATTGTAGGTGGGGTATATTAATCTTCTTGGATTCAAACTGTCCTCTTGCTGCAAGCTTACCTTAAACACTTCAGCTTGCACTTCATTTGCAATGATTTTGTATACAGTCTATCAGATTGGGGCCCTGGCTTCAAGAGGTGATCACAGCCCAAATGAATAATTATTTTAAATATTTCCTTTTCATAACCAGCTAATATTTAAAAAAACAAATATGCAAGTCTGGGATGATGCAAGTAATAGCTCAAGCATGTCAATAGCAAATTCGCATAAATCAGATAAACCACCCACAGATTTGTTGTTATTGCTTGATGTTGTACGTTACAGGAGAAGAAAGGAAAATAACTTTTTTCAGTAACAGTAAACTTTGCAGAGATTACACAAGACACACACATACTAGTGTGTGTCTTGTGTACACACTCTTGTGTCTTGTGTACTACATCTTAAACTAGTCACTAAGATGCTCTAAACTGTAGATCTGTATCTGTAGACTCATACTGGAAGATGTTTTCATTAAGGTCAAAAGGATTTTTTTTACCAAATGAAATGTATAAAAATTTGTAGGATCTAAATTGCAAGTCTGGCTATTCCACAGAAAGAAATAAAAACACTGGATCATACATATTTCAGCTAAGTTCAGGTTATATTTTTATAAAATAGAATTTTCCTTGCAAATTAAAACCAGATGCAGAAAACACTAAGGTATTGTTCCCGAAATTCAGATGTTGCCTTAAGTAACAGAAGTGCATACATCTATTTTGGTAGTCTGAGAGATCACATTTTAAGTGCCTTAACAGTTTCTAGTATTCCATTCCAGCCAACTGAAACATGTTATGAGTATTAGTAACACATTTTCTATCTGGCTATCTCAGCAATGATGTTTACAGCTGTTGCAATAAAACTGCATTCATATAAAGGTATCTATTTTTGGTAACATCTCATAATGAATTTTGCAACTGCCAACATTTTTTTTACTTATTCAATTTTAATTAAAAGCTGGTATTCATTTATATCTCTATCACTTTCATCTCTTGATAATATTGTGACTAACATGCCTTAGCTCAGTTTTTACTTACTCTGCTCAGAGAGACTGAGAACTTTTAAGACAACTTTTAAAAATAGGAAAACCATAGTGCTGAGATATTAACCTCTGGATTATGATTTTATACTAAGCATAGATAATATACATGTTAAAAAAAACCTGAGAGGAAAGATCCTCTTCATTGTCATTGTTATTTCTACAACCAAGAGACTGATGTCTGCTCACTGCTCCCAGTGTCAGCAGTGCCCTCTCCCCAGTTTCTGTTTCTCTAACCTGGTTCTCACTGAGTACATCTTGCAATGTAAGGTCAATTGACTTTCCTTTTGTGCTGGGCTGTTCTGCCTTCTCACCTGCCACAGTCAGACACTAATCCTGGGAATCAAAGGGTAACGTTAAGCATGTGGGCTTGAGTCTTTGTAAGCCTGAGCCACCAGACAGACAAGGTCTTGGCTCCCAAGAGGGTCTATTGTACTGCTGACTCCATAGAAATAACAGCAACTCATCCAGGCTGGGAAAAATCCTATCTGTGAGAGCTCCAAGAAAAACATGAATGTTACGAAGGCAAGTCAGATGCCAAGTGTTCCTGCCAGCAGGGCACAGAAAATAATGAAAGGTGGGGGAGGTGAAGGACATCATCACATCCAAGAGTTGTGCTCTAAGAGTCAGAAGCCATCTGGGCTGAGGAAGGGCCAGGGCCAAGTCTAAAGGAAGGACCCGGTGCTGCTGAAACCACCATGGGTAATGCCTGAAAGTGGGTCAGCATGCCCATCACTGCTCTGAATTTGGGGTAGCCTTCAGTCCAGACAAGCAGACCAAAACAACTGTCCAGTGTCCTTCCCAAGGGAGGGATCTGCAGTAAATGCTGTAGGAGGAGTGAAAGAAGAGGGGAAGCAGAGAGTAATACCTTCCTGGCAAAGTCTTCCAGTCTAGCAATTTGTGGCCAAGGACTTCCTGAGTCAGAGGTAGTATCTTCATACTTAATAAGCCCCGGAGTTTTCCTTCACTGAATTTGTCTAAACTTGGAGAGAGGAATTTCAGCCTGGACCTTTCAGCTTGATTAGAGACAGTTATCTTTGTGAGAAAGGTTAGCAACAGTTTAATTTTCCTTGAAAATTACTGCAGAGGCTGCAGGTTACCGTTTAATTTGATTTTTAAGAGGGAAAATAAGGTGTGCAAGCTACAGCTGTAGTCAAACAGTTCAAAGGCTTTCTGCTTTTTGCCAGAGGCATGCGATAGTTTAATTTGCCAGCCAAGCCAAACTAGGCTTTGCATTGAAGTACATTACAATTTGATTACTTGCTGGTGTTGCAATACAAAGTTGATCTAAGGAAGGTGGCCTCTAACACGTTGCTCCAGATTGCAATTGCAAATTTACTTGCTCCTGCCCTGGCCAAGCAACTTGCTGGTAATTTACTGCCAAGTGCTTTGTATGTGCCCTGTTTGACAGACACTTGTGTAAAAAGCACATAGACGTGCATCTAGTCAATCAAAAATAAAATTACAATCCTGTAAATATAAGCCATTCTTATTTTCCTGGGGTGTGACATACAAATTAGATGAATGAATTACCAAATTTTTTTGTTCCTTTACCTAATAGTGGGGAAGGAAAGGATAGTGTCTTGCACAAGGGAGGAATCCTCTAAGCACTCCTTTAATGCCATCAAATTCACAGTACTTGTATATTTTACAGTATTTTGTCCCACTAAGCTACAAGTCTTTTAAAATGCACTATTCTAAATGGAAATACTGTTCCCATTTTACCCTTTCACTACTGGGTAGAGCTGCTTGATGCCAGTTTTCCAGAATGGCCTTAAAATTAAGAGAAACTGTGATTTGATTAAAATGTTATTGGACAACTCTTACAGAAATGTAAGTGAAGGAGAAAGACACCTGCAGCTAGATAAAATTTGCTGTTTAATATATTAATAATAAAATGTGTCTTCAAATCCTAGAGGAAAGAAAAACAACAAAAACTCCAGAGGTGCCCTGCAAAACCTTCAACTCACACTCCTCAAAGTGAGAAGAGATCAACTTTGCATTTAGATTTTGAGAAATTCAGACTGTTGTGCAGTGGGAGCTGTGTCTCTAGAAGAGAAAGGATATCTTTGATTATAAAACCACACAACTCAAACAATTTGGTAGGCAAACACAGAGGCAGCTTTCTTGCTCCCTCTGTTATTGCAAAGAAACATGAGAAATCCACACTTCAAAGCCCTTGGATGACATTTTAAATTGCATTTTGCTCATTGCTGCTACCTGGACTTGATCTGAAGAAGCTGCTACGGGAGATGAAGATTACCTAAAAAGATGTCATGAAGGCTCATCAGTAAGCTCAGAGGAGCTACTATTTCTGGAAAAACCTAAGGTGGTCATATTCTTCCATCTTAACGACTATCACCCATGATGACATGTAAACATACAAAGCAAGTTAAGCACCAAAGACATGTTGAAAATAAACCAAACTGATAAAACAGACTGGTTAAATGACCAGGAAACTCTAGGTCTACATTAAAGTGTGCCAGGCATGTGACAATGGAGCACCAGAATTAAGGATGCCACAGTACGAGCAAAGCAAGATGAAAACTGGAATATCTTATGAGGAAAAAAAAATATCAGACACAAGCTACTAAACTGCAAATATATGTAAAGAACATTTTTATTACTTGGGCTTTCTCCTGCTCTTCAGAAGAAAAAAGGCTGAGCAATCACTGCTTCATGCAGTATAATGTATAAAGGCAATTTCCATGCTTAGAGAGCATCATTTTATGTATCAGAGATGAGAAGAATATCATACACATTTAAAAAATGAAGAAATGCACTCCAGGCACATGAAAGAAAAAGTTGCAAAAGAAGCAACCAGGAAAAAAAAAAAGAGCCAACCATTTCATTAGAAGATGAACCACTTTCCATTACTAACATTGTGGTCAGAATCTGGAATGTCACTGATGCAATGCTAACCATCAAATGACATGAACATGTAGGGCTTGCCTACACAGGGAAGTTGTTGCAAAATAAGCGAGGGTGTGAATAGAGAATGCATTAACTACTTGGCAGTAACTCAGTGTGTGGACACTCTTGTTCTGCACTAGGAGTGCCTTTTGGCTGTTTAGCCTAATCCACTTCCACACTGGACTTGAGGAAGGCATTGTTAATTTTGGGCTGGAGTAGTGAGAGGACCACTGTTGGTATTGACAGCAGAGGGGAGCCCCATCCATTTATGAACAAGTCCCTAGCAGTCCCTGGATGGTCTATTCTGTAAATTCAACTCATATTTTCTCAGAACAATGCACGCCAGGTCTGCTCTACAAGCAGAAATCATATCTATGACATCTCTGAACAAAAGGTAACATCACGTATCATGTAACCCCTGTGTCTGGGAGTCACTTTGCCTATTTCAGTCTGTCATTTGTGCATTCTTGTACACATTCACTTCTGAAAAGGGGAACTGGTGACAGATTTTCAGGGGGAACAAGCTTCTGCTAGAATATGCTACTGAACAGAACTGTTCCAGGGTAACAGACAGACAGAAAACAAAAAGAGCAGTCATGGGGCAAGCAGACCAGGTAGCAGTGGTCCCTAGCAGTCCATCCAACAGGCTGCTATGGAAGCAGTGAGCAGAAAAGCCCCCAGCTACCCCAAATGATTATCACTCAGATTACAATTTCAATCTGTCTCTTCACATTCTTCTCACATGACTTTTGGACAGACTTCACTGTTTTCCTATTCTAAACAGCTCTCTTAAAACACCTTAAAAAACACCTTAGAATAACGTGCCCTGGTGCCAGGACAGTTGTGAATACAGACACAGGGAGTGTGTCATATGTTGGGGCACAGGTAGGAATATTTATGAGCTATTTATGAGAGGGATGAAGCTCTAATCCCTGAACACTAACCCGATGATTTTGTGATTGGCAAGAATGACACTGACTCAGCAGCTCTGAAACTGCAGAGAAAGCACAGGAAAGAGCACTCTGTCACCATTGAGAATGGGCGGGTTTATAGTACAAAAAACCAGCTCCACTACCCCCTTCACCCAAAGGAAGGTGGGGAGACACATGTGCTTCTCCTTACCAGGTGAAGAGTGATGTATAGTATTGCTCTTGAATAAAGACATGAGTACAAATTAGAAAATGTGAAAACAAAATGGTGGAAACAAAATACTCTTTTTTCCAGCCCCTAAATGTTGAAGCACTTCAAATAAATTTTTAGGTGATATATTTTATTTTAATATTAGTCTTAATGAAGACAGCATTTGCAATTCTTATCTTAATGATGCATTTCAATACTTGACAGTGCTTTCTAAAATTCTTACCTACTTCCAAAAGGAATTTACTTAATTTTAAGAAGTAACACCAAGTGAATGTAATTCAATGTGCAGTGAAGCACTATATATATCCACATAACCTTCTGAGCTTTATTATTAGGATGTATAAAAAGAGTTGTGTTCATCTCCCAAGCCTTTTAAATAGAAATAATATTTTCGGTATTTTGCATATAAACTTTACCATTCCAGGTATTCTGAATTCTGCAGCTTTGCACTGCCTGGAATGCCTCTGGGATGGCCTGCCACTGCTTCAGACACTGGCTGGGTACTTGCTTGGGGCTGCATCTCCTGCTCTGCTCCTGCCTTGGTTACCAGCCCACAGTCCTGACAATCTCCTTAGAAGAGGAATTTTCCTAAAGCAACAAATCATTTGTATAAGGACTAACAATTCCTCCTTCTCTTGAACAAAAAGTACTATAGAAGGAGGTCAGCTATACTACTGTGACCATTTCATTGGTGGAAAACTGAGGCACAGGGCAGGAACACATCCAGAACCACCTGCACACTCTGTGTTAGACCACTGTCTTTCCCATTAGACCACACTACCTTACCCTTGAGTAACTAAGGCTACGAACAATTTCCAAATACATTCCTAGTGAATGCATCTAGTTCCACGCTAAAACCATTTAGCAGTTCCACGCTAAAACCAAAAAATGCAACATGGAAAAAACCCCCAGTATCTTCTAGTAATTGCACAATATCTGGTTGTTTATTCTAAGAACACCAACACTTGCACTAGAGAGCACACAATAATTTTCTAGTGTCATATTTATAAAACAATATTTCTTTGCTAAGCTACATTAAAAAAAAGAAAAATTTATAATTTATCAAAACAAAATAAGAAATAGAACTGAGTTGTTGTTTAGGGGGGTTTTAAGAGGGACTTACAGATCGGCCATTGCTCAATCATAAAACTGCATGGTTTTCATTTAGATTAAAGCAAATAATGCATGTCTGTGTATGAAGACATTCTGCATGAACTATGCTGTGCACACTGAGCAGATCTTCATTGTAATAATACTCAGTAAAATGTTCCCTAAAAGAAACAAAAAATGTTCCTAATCCAAATGTATAGAGCATCCCTCAAAACAATGTTATGGTGGGCTTGTGCAGCCAAACATAATGTCATTGGTTAGGAACAGCTGAGCATTGATTTTTCTGAACCTGTCCTGTGATGTGAGATTGGGCTTCTTGAGTGGCAGTCAGTAGAAAAAAATCTAATGCTAGAGCCTTGAGCTATAAATACTCATGGATTATAACTGCAGAAGCCTAGTAGCTTCTGATGGTAATTAGTAGTTAATTTTAAGTCTGATTGATATTTATTTTAAATCTCTTTCTGCAGATTCTCATTTACTAGGAGTGTAACTGGCAAAGTGCATCTTCCTTAATGCTACATGCATCAGAAAACTATTATGATTCTATCACTGTCATTTATATATAAAAAAGTGCACTTCTGACTTCACCTTGACATTCTGCATGGTGCAGAAAACAGACAGTCTGAAAATGAATGTGCTTTATGGCAAACATTCTGGGATGACTGTGAAGGGCTTAACTAGGGTCAAACTTTAGGCAAAGTCTTTTAAACCCTCAAGGTCTCTCCCATGTCTACACTTTATTCTCCAGATCAGCTTTAACAGGGGAGTGAACTGGGACAGAGAAAGGACTTGAACAGCCTCAGCACAGACGCAACACAGCAGCAGAAACAATGGTGGAGCAGGAGAAGCAGAACAAGGGAAGCTGATGTTGAATTGATGGGACAGCAGTTGCAGTGTCACTGGTGCTTTGTAATAGGGATAACAAGCACGTAGCTAAATCACATGGCATCCTGCACAGTCTTCATCTTTTTAGCAAAGGAGGTAATGTTACACTTGTTATTTTAGTCATATAGTTATTACCAGAATGGAATAACATTACAGTTGCCCTCTTAAGAACTATTAACTTCCCTTGCACTCTCTGGTTGGCACATCAGCCCTTCTAGAAACACGTACAATCCTTACACATATACTGAGGAAGATAGAGGGTTTATATCTCAAAATAAACAGTTTAATATAAGTGAAACAATCAAACTCCACTAATTATGGAAGGAAACCAAACCTGAATACAAAAGAACTACCCTAAGGAATCACCTTTTTGTCAGTGATTTTTTCACATCAGAAATCAAGTACAGCCTTACAACCCAGAATTTAGGTTAGCTCAGTGTTGTACACTTCATTTAAGATTCCTCCTTTTTTTACACATTTGGCTACAGCTAGAAAAAACATGGGGGAACTGGGTTCAGGAACTGTAAGGAATTGAAAACTTTTAAGACCTAAATCAATAAGTAAAAGTGGTTGGAAGAAGGTTGGACAGAGACTTTTTACCAGGGCCTGCAGCAACAGGACAAGAAGCAGAGGTTTTAAACTGAAAGAGGATAGATTAAATTGGATGTGAGTAAGACATTCTTTACTATGAGTGTGGTGAGACACTGGAACAGAGAAGCTGTGGACAGGTAACAGCTTACCAACCCATACCTGAAAGTGTTGGACAGGTCTTTGAGCAGCCTGGTTTTGCAGAAGATGTCCAAGGGAGAGGGCTTGGAACTAGATGATCTCTAAAGGTCTCTTAAACCCAAACCATCTATAGTATCTCCCTGATTCCAAGCTTTTATTTACAGATACCAGCCCTGGCAGATAACAGCTCTTTGAAATCAAATACCACCTTGGCATAGCATGCATGCCAATACTAGAACATGTAACACAATCAGAACACTATTTGTTAGATCAAGAAAATGAAAAGCACTTTTAGTAAAGACCACAGTCTATCCTTTAAAATACGCAACAATAGAAAATGCTAGTCACAGACAATTGACAGGGTTATGCTCTCCCCATGACAAAACACACTCAGCTTTAACTGAAAAACTGCTGAGATCATACACTTCCTAGAGGTGTCCTGCTAGGTTTTTCATTGCAGAGCTGATCAAGGTACAGCATCCCATTTCATGTAAAGGAAAACATATAAAGTATCAGAAGGACTCTTCAGAGGGCACATAAATAATAACTATTTCTAGCCAGGGAGTACAGGGGAATCTAGAAAACAGCAGCAAGTGCATGCTGCTTTTGTAAACATAGGAAATTACCACTTCCAAACTTTCAGCTGCTTGAGGTGCTGGCGACCCATACATGACAAACCTAGCAGGGACGAGTCACCGTGTTAGTGACACCCACAGGTATGTGGAAAGGGCAGTCATTTAGCAGTAAGCAGAGTTCCTTGGGAAGTGACAGCCTTTGCAATCACGCATTCCTGGGTTACTACATTTGGCCTCTGGCTAGTGCAGCACAGAGCTTGAAACCAGGAGCTTGATTATCACTGACAATGCTGATCTGGAATTTCAGGAATGGGTTGTAGTGGGTCCCAGGAAGCAAACAGCACTTATGAAGCGAAGAAGCACTCTATGCCTTTGCCAATAGAGAATGTTATGTTGCTCTGAGATGTTGCAAGAGCATGAAAGCAGTGTGGGAAAAGTGCAAACAGAGCTGGTGCAGTAAGAACTACAAACGGAATCACATTATTAACCAGGGAGGCAGAAAGGTGTATGGAAATTCACACCACTTAGTGCCTGCAAATTTTCTCCAGCAAATTATTGAACAATTGGACTCTAAGCAGCTAAAGGATAACAAGGTAATGGGAGGCAGTCAATAAGTTTCTTGACAAATCAAATCACACTGAACTGACCTAACCGGCTGCTCTCATAGATTAACTGTCCCTGCTGGACAAGCGAAGTCAGCTAACCTGCTTATCCTGATCTTAAATACAGCTTTTGGTGTTTTCCACATGACATCCTCCCAAGTAAAAATAAATCAGTATAGATCTTCACCCAGATCCAAGAAACAACACAGTAATTAGGCTTTCTTCTGATTAGAATTTCTTTCTTTGGTAAAACAGAACACTGGCGTAACAATCGTTACAGTAATGCCTAAAAACCATAATAGAGATTAAACAAGATTGTACAAGACACTATACACATTCATGAAAAGACAATTCTGGCATTGAAGAGCTACAGTCTAAACAACCAGGACAGACACAGGAAATATTTTACCAGCACTGTCAGAGATGGGAAACTGAGGCAGAAAAAGATTGAAGAGCCTGATTTTCAAATGAGCTCAGCATATTTCTTGCTGAGCTTGCTTGAAATTCTGGCCATAATCAACATCATGGAAATCACTAGATACTGAGCTCCTTTGAAAACCAAACTTCAATATGAAAATTTGGCCCCAGAGGTTGTTTGAAAATCAACATCAAGAGGCTTACCCAAGGTCACCCAGGAAGTCAGTGGCAGGGCTGGGAACTGAACTCACATCTTCTGACTCCCACTGGTGCATAACTAATGTCACCCTCTGTTCTTGTTTTAATTAGCTATGGGGAGATCTCAAACCAGACAATGCTTTTGAAATGAAAGAAAAGTGCATTCAGCTCCCTTCCAGAAGCATCAGCACAATGGGCTTCCAGCAACTCACAAGCAGGAAGGATTTCTAGCTTCTTTAACAAGTTTCCGTTTTCCTCAGAGAACATACATAGTTTGTTGTTTACTTTTCATATATAAAGGGATTCATTGGCGAACATTTATTCTCTAATAATTTTTTTTTGAATTGCAGTATGCCTGTGACCCATACAAATATTTTTCCAGTGACAAACGAGGATAGAAAAAGGAAGCCTGCAGAGTGCAAAGGCTCCTAAGAAGTAGTAGACAACCTCTGGGGCAAGGAGTGGAGACTTATGCTATTCCTTATTATTACTACATTTTTCCCTAGGTAGAGAGAGTTGTTTGAAGTGGTTTCCTTGCTAATGCAGTGGCAGAGCAAACTATTTACTTTGCATGTATATGTGGTTGCTTCAGCACCTCTCCTGCTGTTCTTATGAAACACATAAGATGCACTGCAGCAGTCCACAAGTTCTTTCTGGAACATCCAGGTTTTCTTTATTTTCTCTGGCTTCGGCATCATCCATAGGTCTCTAAGCATCTTCCCTGACAAGACTTGGCTGGAGAACTACTGCAGCCATCTCAACAACAATGCAATATATAAATTTATTGCGAAGGTGGCTCTTTTAGTCCAACACATTTAGCTAAATCCTAGATGTGGAATTATTTTGTCAAAGACAGAATAACAGGTTAGTATTTCTATTCTTATATTTTCCATCGAAAGCTTTGGCCTACTTTTCTGCACAAGACTATAGAGGTTGATCTGTCAGAAAAGCTCTTCAAAAGGTGGAGCAGGACATTTCCTCAACTCTCTGACCTTGATATGCTCTCTGTGATCCCAGGTGACTCTGCATCCACTGGGGATCTCACTGATAAAAGCCAATGCATTTTGCCCAGTTTTCCTCATACAAAAAGGTACTTGGTGGATAGAAATGGAAACTATGGCTCATGCTGATGGCTAGAGATTTCATAAAAGATGAGCTGCTGGTTTCATTATTCCCAGATTTCTGTCAAAAGAAGAAAAATATCTTTCTTCTGTCTGACTTTCAGTCTTCTTGTACCTCTTTAGTGCTGTTTTCAAATCTGCTGTTTCCTTTGGGATATGTTTCACTGAGGTTCAGAACAGAATCTTCTCTGTCAAAAGCACCTTCTACTTTTCTTCTTCATAATTTTCACTGCTACAAGTTTATGTGTCCAGCTGCAAAGCTGTGCAAGTTTAAAAACAACTTTATCTAGAAAAGCCAAAAAACACTGCACTGAAGACAAAGCAATAGTTATGGGAATCAAACAGATGGTGGAGTGAGAGTGATTGCATACAAGCAGCATGTTTGTTTCCACAGATTAACTGAGCATACAGCTTTTACTTACAGAGAATTTTTAGTTTCTTTTAATCAGTAAAAAGATATTATTAGGGTTAGTTTAGCACTGGCTCAGGGATTACTAGTGTTTCTACAACATAAGTCATTGAAGGGGGAGTTTGAGGGAAGGCAAATTTATTTTAGAGGGCTCTCTTCCTGCTGGAGAGTATTTCTCATGAAGGAGTGGCATGAGAAAAAGCAAAGGAGCACTCTGGAGTAAACAAGTGAAGCTGAGAACCAAGGTTGGCAGCACTGCCCCTGCAGAAGGGAAGTGGGTGATTCCATGGAGCACCAGCACAGCTGGGTGCAGCAGCAGTTGGAGGTCCTCACAGGCAAAGCGCTCCCAGAGCCTGCTCCTGCAAGAGGCCTATCTGTCACGTTCTTTTTTGCCATCTTATCTGTCTCTTGTTTCACTCCACACCCTCCTCTTGTATGGCTTTCTCATTGTCTCCTCTCACTTATCTTGGATCGCAAGCATTCTGGGGGAGAGAGCACATCTTTATATAGTAAACAGGTAGTGCCGTTATGGCACTATACACAGAATTAATAACAACTCATGCAGTATATAAAGTGGAACTTCTCAAATAAGCTCAGTTATCTAGAAGAGAGCATCTTTCGGTTAATGGAAAATATTACTGAAAATCTTGGCATTTAAAGTTAAATTGCATGCTTAAACAAACCACGACCACTGCTAAACACTCAGGTTACACACTATGGAATGCTGATTGAGCAGGCTTATGTGGGATCATCCAAAACCTTTGCAAGCTGATAAATCTGAATAATTAAGCTCTCCTTCATTACAGCTCTCCAAAGCACATTAATCAGGTATCCACAAGAGTAAAGTTCACACTGGAGACAGAAATACATCTTTGATTAATTGGTTGTTTTGACTGGCTGAATTTGGTAAACTGAGGCTGCATTTGAGATGTTGGTATTGACCATATACACTGTTATATGCTGCCATGTAAGTTATGCATTCTGCTGTCTGCATACTGACCCAGCAACAGATCTAAGAATGTACAGTGCTTTATCTCTTTTTACTTTTGACAAGCATGAATTTCCAAGGACCTTACAAAATACTTTCTCCTCCTCCAACAGAATCACAAATGGAGTGGGTTCCTTTTATTTTGGTTTACTTTTGAACTAGGGAATTTGACTGTATATTACAATACTGACTATGAAGTGAGCTCCATGAGAGCAGTACCAGCAGTCTTGTTAATTGTGTTTCACAGTCATCTTGTTGTCCCTAAACTCACTGAGGGATGGAAATTGCTCTTTACATATACTGCTTGAGAAAAAATATATGTAACAACAAATCTTTTGTGAAAAATTTTCTAATCTGTTGATCATGCAAAATTTAGAATTTAAGTAACACTTAGACAAAGCATATACATGCATTGAAAATCAAATACAATTACAAATATCAAAAAATATAATGCTTTTGAAGATGCAGGGGAAATTTTATTTGAAAGAATATAATTAGAACCCTGCTCACACAGATCTAAAACCCTGAAAAAAGGGTAAAAAACCTGGTATAAACCAGTAGCATTAGCACCACCCTACTGCACTCTCACTTTAATCCTGCAAACATGTCTGACATAAGTAGCCACAGGCGTATTTTCTCATATGCAACATCATAAAGATCTAGTTATTGGATGTTTGAACGTTTAAAGTGGGTTAAGGATTATACTGTTGTAAAAGCAAGTCTCTAACTGAAATCCTAAGTTAGCAGTACAACATCACAAACTTATTTCCAAAAGTAATTAACTGTCTTCAGATAATGCACAGCTTTTTAATGCTATAAGTAAATTATGTTGAAATAGAGTACTTAACAATATTAGAAACCTATATTCAAATATGATTGGAAATGATAGAAACTCTCTTATCAGAGACCAACAGAAGATTTAATCCACTGGGCACTACTTGTCATGAGTACCAAGTAGATGGGTGAAAATGCAGAGAGTTATTAACACTTGAGAAATTAAGAAACCTTATAATCTAAATATTATTTTACAAATTGATTTAAATACAGAAGAGGAATATGTTCAGGCAGGCCTTCTATTTCAGACATTTTATTTCCCTTTGAAACTTAAGAAAAAGAAGAAGCAAAAGAGGACAACAGACATGTCAATGGCTGAATGGGTGGGTCGGTCTTCCTGGGAAATGAATCATATTTTCATTCAGTTTTATGAAAGCCTTGCTTCAAGCATGCCTGTAATTACCATTTCTTGCACACCAGTCAGACACACAGTCAAGTTTACAAGGATTTGGTAGTTTTCTGAGAGTCTTTTGGGACACAAATTACAATGTGGTTCCTCTCCTCAGTATGCAAATGAGGGCTGGGAAAGCTGATAAAGAAATTTTAGTATGGGATGGTCAGGAAGGTTCTTATATTAGAACCTATCATATTATTACAATAGTCCAACTTGCTAATTGAAAATGTGCAGCAATCATCAGACTGAGACAACTAAATCCTCTGGCTAAATTTAGGTCTGCTTCAGAATCTGATACTACAAGGACACACAAACTAACCCAAATTATGACCTGTCTTAGTCAGTTTTGGTGTTTTATTCAACTTTCTATTACTGCCTCACTTGCCTACTATGTAAAACTGAAAGTGATTCTTCTGTGGGTGACTCCAGCAAGGGTGCCCAGCCACTGTGTTAGCAGAGAGAGCAAGTCAGGGGCTGAAGTGTCTTACAGAGTGCCTCAGGAAAGTCAGCTAAGCAAAGGGATCTACAACTGCCACTGACCTTATAATTGCTAAAGACTCACAGAGCACATGTTAATGACAGCATTTCATATCTCTCGTATTTGGGAGTTGGTGCTTTTTTTCTGCAAAAGCCTCCTACTATCAGATGTTTGGAGTTCTAAGGCTTTTCTACAGGCCAAAACTCTTTCTTTCAAAATACCAGGAGACAAAATTGTTTCTTTCAAAATATGCCAGGAAGAGAAAGCAATAGCAGCTGTCTTTCCCTTTCTTTAGTAACTAAGAAGTAGGAAAAAAGTTCAGCTACTCTTGGATAGTTTGCAGCCCTACTAAGGAAAAAGAAGGGGCCACTCTGACAGCTGCTGAAGCTAGACCACTGTGCAGCTGAAACAATGGATTGAAAACAAGAGCCAAAAACCTTGATAATTACTTTGCAGCTCCAAGGGCAGAGCATACAACTGGGAGGGATCAAGTTTTAAGCTCTTCCCTTTGCCTTCTGGATTATTTCTAGTCATATGCTGTCTAATGTAAGATGCAGTTCCTCAGTACCTTGAAAGCAGTAGCAGTGCCAATACCTGGCTGCAGACTACAACCACTAATCCTTCAGCACAGATTTGTATATTCAGCGGCAATCTCATTTGAATTGTAGACTTTGTCTGCTCATTACAATGAAAAAGATTATAACAAGGGAAAAAATAAGAAAAGACCTATCAAAACTACACTTACACAGATACTAACTGTGGAAAATATAGAGCTGAACTTTACTGTGTTGACCTATTCATTTAAGCATCCTTTTATCTTTTTTGCAGCTACAAATGCTAGAACATACTTATTAAAAAGGATTTTTTTGGTTTTCAGTTTAACTGTGTTTTACACATTCAAAATACCTAAGTCATTTGAGTAAACTTCAATCACAATCTCATTTTAGGCTATTTCATTTGTGTGCAAGCAATGATAGTTCCTTTAGCGGCAGCCTGAAAACAAAAATCAACATAAACCTTTTCACAGAATATACTTACAGAACTCTGCTGATTTAACATTTTTGTGTCATAGAAAAATACATTGGTTTTATTCTGTCTCTAGACTTTTATAAGTGAGTGACTTCAATCAGTCACGGCTTCAACTAGTATTTGCAGTTTATATCCGTGTCCTTGCTTTTCTAACCTCCCTCTTCTCACCCGGTCATGTATCTCAACATATTCAGGCTGGGTGGAGAGTGGGTTAAGAGCAGCCCTGAGGGGAAAGACTTGGGGGTGTTCATTGGTGAGAAGCTCAACATGACCCTGCAGTGTGGTCCTGCAGCCCAGAAAGCCAAACGTGTGCTGGGCTGCAGCAAAATCCCCATGGGCATCAGGCTGAGGCAGGTGATTCTGCCCCTCTGCTCTGCCCTTGCAAGACCCCACCAGGAGTGCTGTGCCAGCTCTGGGGCACATAAGATAAGAAGGACATGGAATTGTTGGAGCAAGTCCAGAGGAGGTCACAAAGATGCTCAGAAGGCTGGAACAACTCTCTCAAGAAGACAAGCTGAGAGACTTGAGATTTCAGCCCAGAGAAGAGAAGGATCCAGGGTGACTTTATAGCACCTTCCAGTACTAAAGGAGCTACAAAAGAGCTGGAGAAGGAATTTTTACAAGGACATGGAGTGACAGGACAAGGTGAAATGGCTTTAAAATGCAAGAAGGTAGATTTAGACCAGATGTTATGAAGAAACTCTTAACCATGAGGGTGATGAGTCACTGAAACAGGTTGCCCAGAGAAGCTGTGGATGCTCCTTTTCAAGTGTTCCTTGCCAGGTTGAATGTGGCTTTGAGTTCCTGCTCTAGTAGAAGGTGTCCCTGCCCATGGCAGTGGGGTTGAAACTAGATGGTCTTTAAGGTCCCTTCTAACCCAAACCATTCTATGATTCTATGATTCTCCCCCTTTCACATATCTCAACAGTGAGAAGGACATAGAAAGGGCTGAAATACAATTTTTGGGCCAGAATGTACCACTCGGATTTGGACAATAGCTTACAAAATTGGAGTAAGAAAGAAAAAATATTTAAGCTCTCTAGAATCCAACACCAAACATGAATTTGAGAAATCACATTGTCTGCCTGAACCTGAAAGGCTATCCTGGAATCAGTGATGACAATAAATCAGGGATACCTTTACAATGATGACCCTTACTTCTATGAAAGTCACAGATTCATCTGTTTTGCTTCATAGAGCTGTGAGTTTAGTGAGTGAATGAATACCTGTTTTACACCACTATTCAACAAGCAACTCATGAATGTAAACCTCATGACAGTCAGAAGATAAAGAAAAGTGTATAAATAGAAAACCTATAGAAAAAAGACCAACAGCTTGAAATCTGTCTAACACATTACTGGCAAACTAATTTTTAGGCACCTGAACAAAAATGTCCTTATTCACAGGGTTATGTGAATACATATGTGTGAATCACATTATGCAGAATTTCTTTCACTTGGGCCTCTGTGTTTCTAAGAAATCAAGACACCTACTCTGAAGTCTAAACACTGGGTCAGTTTATGCCAGTAAATGCCATAAGAGTGAATCGGCATCTCTTCTAAGAAATGGTATTGCTGGTTACCTCATGCATTGAATGAAACCTTATGGTAAAGCTGGCCCTCAGATTAGAACATTAATTATCTACAAGCTCGAAAGTATCTAGCCATACATTATTCTCCTGTCTTCACACAAAATGTTCCAACAAATTCCACATATGAATGCAATTATTTACACAGCCTCCTTCTGCAGACTTGTGTTAGTGACAACAAAATCTTTTAAAGTAAACAGTTACAGTTATCTAAGTATTTTTGGCGCACAAGAATATATTAACACAAACTACTGATCTCAGATGGCTTAAGATCATTCTTAAGTCCAAGGGAAAACTACAACAAAAGTTAAGTATTCCTGCCATATTTCTAAAAGCACAGTTAAAAATGTTTGAACTTCTTCCTAGCTTTTAAATATTTTTGTTCACAACACAAATTAGCATTGTCTGCTCTTAATGATTTTCTCTCAGAGGATTTGCTCTCTGCATCCTGCCAATGGTTCCTGGCCAGGGAACAACCTCTCTGCCATTTGTGGAGGCCTGCCAGAAGAGGCCAAACAGAAGTTAAGACCTGATTTAAACAAGTCTCAGTTTCCGTGCAGCTGTGATTAGATCCTTTGGTTAGTTACCACCGTAAATCATATCAGAGAATTACGTTCTGGGGAAGGCAGAGTGAGAAAATGGGAGGGGCAAAGAGTCACTATGTATTTTACCGGGTAGATACATGAAGAACTTTAAGTGCTAGACAAGAAAAGTGAATTCATTTGTCCTGGTCAATGGTGAAAGGCCACTTTTCTACAATTCCAGTAAATACAAAGTGTCTTAGTTTGAAAAGACAGGTGTCTGTCTGCTAAGGAAGGCAGGAGCCTCCCTTGGAATAGAAGATGTAACCCCCTTCCCTCCAGATTATTTTAATTTTGAAATTAAGGGCTTTCAGGAACAGATAAGAGGGGTAGGAATAACAGTTCTTTACTATATANCGGCCGAGAGCTGCTGCACAAACCCTGGGGCAGAGGGGCAGGGTCCTTGGGGACAGGAGGCTGGAGCAGGAGAGATGGACCCAAATCCTGGGCTGTAAATGAGATGTATCAAACTCTGGAGCTGCAGCAGGGTCTCGGGATGTCTCGGCAGGCAGGGCGACGGAGCTACAGTGTAGCAAAAAGCTTGCAGCAGTGGCAGAAAAAGCCGAAACTGAAATAAAAGCAGCGGCTGTGGCAGAAAGGGCAGAAGCAGCAGAGGACCGGCAGAAACAGCAGAGGAGCGGCAGGGCAGAGCAGCCTCTCTCTCCTCCCGATGCCAGAGAACTGCAGCCCGGCTGTATCTTGCTCCCCTTTGGCAGTTCCAATCCCACCCAGTTCTAGTTTCTGCTCAATGAGAAAAATTCCAAGCAAAAAGAGGGCCGGACCCTCCCCTGTGGCCATGTCCCCTTGTTTCTCTTAAGTACCCAGCTATTTGTTCCTTAGCAACCAAACATGGGGAAAAATTCCTTTAAGAGGGGAGAGAGGAAAGAATGGGGAACTTCTAAAACCCCAACACAAAGACCCTCTTATACTCTCTGCCCCTCTAAACTCTCTGCTTTTCTAAAACTATGGAAGTAACATATGACTTTGTAAGTATTCTTGGACCTCCCTTAGACCAGAATAATTTTCAAGAATGATGCTTCATCTGAATTATTTAAACTTTACACTATCACTGTGAATTAGCTTCCTATCTTCCCAAATTATGTTTCCAAAATTTCATACCATTAATCCTTTATATCACTTCCCAGCAGGTTCATAGAGTGAACCTACCAGAAGAAATTATGGTAGGTTCACTCACTAAGAATAATTAAGTATTAGAGCAATTTTCAGAAGATATAATACTGTGCAATTGTAGGGATTCAGACAGGAATTTTCTGAGCCAGCTGCCTGACTGATGTGTATGTTTTGATACCAAATCCAGCAAATGTGATACACGTCTATTCTGAGATTAAATTAGGCCAAGACACACAGTAAGAATTACAAAGGTTAGCAAAATTGTGTTGCAAATGATGATTTAAAGAATATCCAGTACCAGATATTTGGCAATGAAAGGGACACCATCATATCACGGGTTTGACATGCAGCATCTCTGCTCAAAACTGAACATGTTAAATGCTTAGCAAGAATAAAAAATATTAAAATTTACTCGTATCTTAGTAAATTATTATTACTTAGGAAGGTAATATTTCTAAGGATTTCCTCATAAGCAGGAGCTGAGGTATAGGAGGTTTGATTTCAAAGATTATTAAAAAAATACAATTCTGCAAGACTAAGGAAAGATGCTTTTATGTACTGAAAATTGGAAAATAATCAGCAGCAGGGTCCATGATCCCTTCTAAGGATCTTTGTTGGAACCAATTTTATTCAATATTTTCAGTAATGACCCCGAGAAATAAGAAGGTGGTGACATCTCCAAGTGTGAGGATTACATTAAACTCAGGTAGCCAAGTGCTGCCCTGATAAGTAAGTGGTGATAAAGGTGGCAGAAGACCTTCAATGCAGACAAATGTAAAGTGATTAATCTAGGGAAAAATAATCTAAGCCATGCCCGCACAGTGCTGAACTCAGGCCTAGTCGTTACAAATTAGAAAAGAGATCTTGGAACTGCCACTACCAGTCCTGAAGCAGCTCAATGCACAGGACTAGGAAGCCAAGAAGCTGATGTGCATCACTGGAATTAGGAACATGGCACTGAGCACCTTCCTGCCTGGACATCAATCACTGGTCTCTCCCAGTTAGGGTGTTATGTGCAGTTCTGGTTTTTGCAACTCAAGGACAAAGTGGAGTTATAAAAGGTACAGAAAAAGCCAACTAAAACAATGAAGGAGAGGGACCAAGTGCCTAGGAGGCACTCAAAATGCCGAAACTTGTAGAATTGAGTCTGCAGAGACTGTGAGTGAATGAAAACAGGGAACCAGGCATAGGATAAGAAAGGGGAAGAGAAGAAGATTTGGGTAACAAGTCAAGTGGCAGGAGTGCACATGGCAGATGAACTGGGCAAGAATTAGGATGGTAAGATGAAAAATATTGTAGCATTTTTGCAGAAGAGGTGGGAATGACAGGCACAAGCAGAGACTGGGCTGAGTAATGTCAGGAAAATATGGAAAGGGTAGCAGGAAGAAATACACAAGACTGCAATAGACGATCTACAAATACGATGTGTTTTCCCTGAGTCTGAAACGAAACATGAAATTCCAGAACCTCAGCACTGGGAAAATCTCTCACTAATGACTGGTCAGAAAACAGAACCATAAACTGCTGCTTTGCTGGTATTTCTTTGTCTTAGTGGCAGGGAACATCTTACATCCAAATGTTCCACATCAGCTGGTAACATGCAGGCTTGATACAATTTTATCTTGTCAATCTTTTCTGGATGGTTCCATGTGAATGAAATTGCCTGTACTAACATATTGAAAAGAAATTTCTTTGACAGTTCTTGACCACACCCCTCCAGTGAGTTTGCAGGTATCTTCTCAAGAGGTGAGGAAGAGCCACCTGCACCATTCTGCTTTACTGCTTGGAATGGAATACAATTATTCAAACATTTCTGGCATTTCTGTTCACACACACATACCACCTCCACACCCCCCTCCTGCACAAAAATAAGTCAAGTTTGCTAGTTTTCATTCTGAGTCAGAATAAAAAAAAAATTGGATTTTTTTGTTCTCGACCAATTCTAATCTTAATATATCTGAGATCAAAATCAATAAAAACCCAACAAAACAACACAACACCAACAACCACCAAATTAAAAGCAATACCAGTTCTTCTGTTTCTTAAGTGCTAAAATTATCGTCTTTCAAGTCTTGTACGAGTTTTGTCTGCTTCTGGCACAACGATACATATGAAGTGGGGTAGTGGGCTAGCAGAAGGTTGGTAGGTGGAAAAGAAGGGAGGAGTAAGGCATAACAATGAGACATATTTCTTAAGTTTTGTAAGGCTATTTCTGTTATATTTCAATGAATCATTTTCTAACACCAGTAAAACTTACAAAATACTCCAGCCTGTTTATTAGCCATTGCAATAATGGATAATAAACCAACAAGGGATTCCTTACCCTCCCTAAGAGAGAGTTGTCTAAGTACACATATGCTACTTAGCATACAGTCTTCATGGAAATACAATAGCTTTTGTTCCATTTAAAAAAATTAAAATATTACAGACTAAAAAAAAAAAACCTCATTTTAAAAATGTCTTATACCATTTGTGGTGAGCACTCCTTAACTCCTGTAGAAAAATGGGAAGGTCTGTATAATCCTGATAAGATCGGTTTTACAAAAGAATGTGTCTAAACACTGCTTACATAAAAGATTTCAGTTTCCAGGAAAGAAAGGAAATCCCCACTGAAGGAATTGCACAAGATGTACCATTTACAAGCTATAACGTTATGATACAAGGGTATGTTTTTATTCTGATTTCTGATGACCATATGAACCGCAAAGACAAGACTTCATCAGGTTGCACCCTGAGCATGTATCTGGTGTCAGAGGCAGTAAACTCACTTCAGCCACTTTATACAGACAAATGAGTTTATCATTAGTATAAGAAATGGGGATTGAAAAAGAGAAATAACACTTGTAAATATAAAATACACAACTCCAGGCAGAACATTACAGAACTGATTGCTTTCGCTCACGAGAAAACCAGAAATCAGATTTATCCTGATGAAATTTGCGACAAATCTAGTTCTGCTTTCATACTCTTTAATAAAATATATTCCCAAATAGAAAATAACACTTTACTACAACATAGATGGCTGATACTTTTACTGAAAGCAAAATCAAAAAAACATGGATGTTAAAAATGTTGAACTATGTAAATATATTTGTGGTTTCTCTAGCACTTAGAATGTACCCTTTTGACCTCATGGTTTAAGTAAATAAATGTCCTTCTTCAAGCTATTATCAGACTAAAAATATTCTAAGTTGATTATCCACATCTAAATATAATTCCATTCATACTTATTCATATCTATAGTTTTGCCTTGAATGACAAAATATTTCATAACAGCAAGTGTGATCAAATACTTCCACTTTCAAGTGCTCAAATTGTGCAATACTCTTCTGAAACATCTTGCTAGAATACTCCTTGACACCACTTGTATCATGTCCTTTATTTTAAAAACATGCAATTAAAAAAGTATTCCTCAAAAATTGCTGCCCCTGTATGTTCACTTAGTAAGACATTATCTACCCCAACTAACCAACATAAACTATTTTCTGTATATATTCCTTCCCAAATTATGATTCATTATACTGGGGGGTTTTTGTGTCAGATTTTTGTAAATCTCAAAATCTAAAGAGAGTAGTAGACATCATATCAAGACTATTTTTTAACAGGATAACTTTCTAAAGTATGTGATTTGGTAACAGTATTTCTACATATCATTAAACTCTCAGGAAGCAAGAGAAATCTATCCAGTTGCTACAAAGAGAAATAGAAACTCAATTAACTACTTCTTACACAGATTTTAATGACTACTCATCTAAAATTCAGTGATGTGAAACATCAAATAAATCTTAATAATAGCTACATTGTGTTCACTACATGAGAGTCCTCCAGTCCTCCATTGCCATTACCATCCAAATATTTCACAATCATTTTGAATAGATGAATAGAAAGAGCTATCTAACTTTGACAAGGCTATCATCTCCTAGGAGGATAGCTTAAGAGCTATTTAATAGTTTTGGTGTTCTAGATGCCTTAGACATAACTTCATGTATCAGTTGTTTCCCAACCATCCTTGAAGTTATGAAAAGAAGGAAAGCTAATGAGTCTCTAATACACATAATTTATGGTTTTACTTTTAAAAACCAAGTGCATTTGACTTTTGTACTTGAAGCCAAATTAAATTTTTATATTTGCTTTACCAATTTTGAATTGGTTTACTTCTATCTTCTGAAGGACCACAGTGGAGCACACGAATACTTTAAAAACATCACACTCTCCTGAAGATAACCTGTCCATTATGAAATAGTCCTCTAATTATACAGTTTCATACTTTTACCAAAATACAACATGAAGTCTGTGTTATTTAGAACAAGAAGGCTGCAGAACAATAAACAGATCAGTCTAAGATTTCATTCTATCATTGTGACTCACTCAGTGTGTGGTTCAGTGTATCATTCACTAGAGACACCAAAACCAGAATTACACAAAGACCCATTTCCTCCTAGGCTCCTCCATGGCATTAATCTGAATTCTTGATGCTGTACTGACTGGTGGGGTGACCTTCAGAAAATCACTTTCCCTTCCAGTGTCTGAATTTCCTCATTTCAGATGCACTGTTGGTAAAACACATGAAGACCTAGTGATTAAAAACAAGGTGTATATGCAGTAGTAATTAAGTAAATGCCAGTTATCTTGTACTTATGGTGCCCATGGAGCCACCAGCACACTCACCAGTCTGAGCACAAGGGCCCGTGACAGTGACTACTGGCTTTGGTATTATATGACTACCAAAGAAGTTATCTTCTTTGGTAGATGCTGACAAATACCAGATTAGAGTGAGGAAATTCAACATGAGGTAAAGAGGAACACTAAAAGCAATGGACTCCTGAAGTTCATTCATCCTCCACTAAGTCTTCTGTGAACCTGCTGACAAGGAACTAATTTTACTATGTTTTTTTCCTGTTTCTAGCTTTTAAAGAAACTAAAAAATATATTCAACATATTTAACAGAGTTGTTTGTACAACCTAAAGACAAAAATACAAACAGTAGCAGTGACAGAAAATAACCAAGTAATGAGGCTTATTGTTTCTCATCATTTTTAGGTTCTCATCCTAAAAAGGCCAGTAGTGCATGGACTCCCATAGTGGCAACAGTGACAGACAAAGGTGTAAGAGGGAATAGAGGAGCAGGAATTTGCACTCTTGCCACCTACTACACCCTTAGAGAAAATGATCTTTTTGCATTAAAATATACTCTGTAGTGCTAATACTTTCTCAATAATAAAATGACAAAATTGCTGCTAGAAAAAGGGACTGCTGGATATTTAAGCATACTGAAGAGAGCTGGTATTACAAAAGACTCAGAAAGGATGTGAAACCTCACTTCCAAGTACTTATGAAATAAAGCATGCTTAAAGAAACTTCTGCTAAAAATGAGTAAATAGCACATGATTATGCTTTGCTTCTCTATTTTAATATAAACTCTCAAATCTAACAAGTTGACTTAAATTGAGAAATTATTTCTGTGACACTTAGTGTTCTGCTGTATCATTTCTTACAGGATACTTCTGCTTATTTAATTTAGATTTGGACCTTCCATTCACTATTTTCCACCTTTTTTCAGTTTATGAAGTTTTCAGAATATAACTTCAAAACAGGACTCCAAGTGTGTATTAGAAATTACTTACAAAACCAAATAAAACCCCTCTATACCACACTCTCCTCCTTCAACCATTGCAAAGTAATAATAATGGAAAAAAACCCAAAAGAAAACAAAACCAACTCAAACATAAATTAGGAGAGGCTGTCAATATTACTCCCAAGAAGTGTCCTGAAACAAGCATCAATCTTGTTGCAAAGGAATAGGTTAGGACTTAGAAGATCTGAGCATTATCAAGTGTAACTTTTGGGGTTGTGCTTTATAGAAGTTAAGAAGATAACTGAATTTCTCACTGTTCTGGATCTAGACTATAGTTTATTCTGAGCAGGGATTATTTCTTACAAAACATTTGTGTAGCACCCAGCCTGATGGGATAAGCATCTTAATTAAGATGGATAGAATTTATTCCTGTGAAAACTGTGAACGCATACATAAATCTGAATAGCACAGCAATGGGAACAGATTGGTGGGTGTCGACACACTTGAAAATGTGTGCAGTAAGAACAACAAAGCAATCACTCAAGAAATCCCTCCAAACAATACTGATTTGCCTAACTATGCTGACAGCAAAATACAGGTAGGGAGCCCTAGTTTCTACAACTGGAAATACAAATAGGCACACAGTGCAGAACTCCATGCTACTGACATTGGTCACAGCACTCCTACAGCACAAACACATACAGCATTCATAGATTTCACAGCAGAAATCAAGATATTGAATTCTTTTCCCTTACTTTTAATGAAAGTTACATCCAACTTTTTAAAAGTACAACGTTGTTTTTCTCTGTGTAACCCTCCTGTTCTCATATTGCAGCAAACATCTATAAATGTCAGTTAAAGGTTCATTTATTTCCTTGCTGATTTCCTGTAAAACTTATGACTCAGCATGTCATCTGAACCTGTTACTCTGTGTACTGAGAGGACATTGAACACTTTTGCAACTGTGCTCCAGCTGCACACTTTCTACCTCCTTTTTCTGTGAGCAATGCAGAAGTCATCACTGAGCCCAGGCTGATCATTACCCTCTGACTAAATTGAGCCCTGCATGTGTGAGTGCACGCACACGCTCTGCTGGAGCTTTGGCCTTCTTTATTCACTACAAGTGAAGCTACTTTTTCTCTGATCACTACAGAAGAATGCTTTCTTTCCTCACAATAGTTCTGATGTTCACTACAGTCCTGAGTGATTCCCTTGCATCACTGTCATGCAGTAATTCTTTTTGAATGAGATCAACTTTTAAAAATGTAGATATCTTTTCAGATGCAGCCTGGAATGATTCAGATGTTAATTTTTGAGTATTTATGAGAAATACTTGTAAGACTCTCCTTTTCACATATTTATGATGAACCCCTTCAGTCCGAATGATCGGCTATTTAGCATCACAGACTGAGGACTACAGTAATTTTGCTCTTAAATGAACCTTTCTCAGAACTTCCTCTTATTTGGTCTTTGAATTTTTAAAAAGGTTTGGCTTCTGG